>CM067524.1:2266112-2471892 GCA_034509495.1 Acestrorhynchus altus
CCCTGTCTGTGATCATAACATTTATTATATAATTATAGAGATTATATCACTGACCGAGAGCCCTGTCTGTGATTATAACATTTATTATATAATTATACAGATTATATCACTGATCGAGAGCCCCGTCTGTGATTATAACATTTATTATATAATTATACAGATTATATCACTGACCGAGAGCCCCGTCTGTGATTATAACATTTATTATATAATTATACAGATTATATCACTGACCGAGAGCCCTGTCTGTGATTATAATATATATATATATCAGTGCATCATTATTTATGTTTCCATTTTTAGTTACAGTCTCAAAATTACAATCTGATATTTTACACCACTGGTTTTCTACCTTCCCACATCACAACCCACCGGTTTATAACTGCAATGAGTAACAGCCCACAAGAAAACAGAAAGCATTTTTTTAAGGTGCTGACACAGGAAAAAAAATCACGTGTTCATGAAAACATCTGTATCATCTGTCCCTCACAAACACAAGCAGGAGAGATGAGCCAAACACAACATGCCTGGTTACAAAATTCTGTCTTAAAGATGTCTCTGTCAGTCCCCATGTTGAAAATCCATCTACTTATGTGATCACATCATGTCTGATGCAGACAACGTTTTGCTTTTTGCTGAGGATCAGTGTCATTGTTTCTGTTGTCTCAAAGTGACACCATATAATTTCCCTTGCATTACTTCAGCGATGCTATTATTGGTGTACAATGGACTACTGTCTCCCCCTGAGGATGAGCCTGCAGGCTGCTAGAGAGTGCTTCACATCCCGGCCCACTGCTTGAGGAACCCTGTTTTAGGCCTTTTGATGGCACTTTAGAGTTGATTCCAGCGTTCCCGAATTCTGGTCCTGGAGCTTCAGTGTCCAGAGCAGTTTTCCTGCTCAAACACACCTGATACAGTGTTAAATAGACGTATAGATACAGTACTTACAACACATTTGTACGAGTAACAAGGCAAGAGATTCAGCCTTATGAATGAAATGTTGTAGGTTCGAGCCCCCGATCCGACAGGCTCTGACTGAAGTACCGTTGAGCAAGGCACCTAACCTCCAAACCGCTCCCCGGGCAGTGCAACGACTGCCCACCACTCTGGGCATGTGTGCTCTCTGATCTACTGTGGTGTGTGTATGTGTGTGTTCGCTGCATTTGAACTCGGAACGGAAATTTGGTGTCTTTGTCATCACCTTTACTTTCTGTTGAACACCCTGCTCCAACTCACCTCATTCAACTCAGCTGTTGATTGTCAGATTTCACAGTGCGTTTAAGGGAGGTCCTGGACACTGGCATTCCACGACTGGACGTCCTGACCTACTGGCAGCAATAACACACTTAACAAAAGCTGCACAGTGTGGACAAAACTATTGCAAAACCTGCTTGTCAGGATTTTGGATCAATGACCGTAATCTCGGAGGCCAGTTTCACTGCCCCACAGCTCAATGTAGACCATTCGACACGGTGTGGTCAACAGAGAGTCCTATTGTATTGGCAGTACGTCTCTACAGGGCCTAGACAAGCTGTGCTGTATAAATCATGTCAAATGTACTTTAATTTCTTTACCTCAAACAGAAATGATGATTATGATGAGAATATGTCTATAAATTTGGTAAAACAGGAGTGTGAGAGTTTGCACTGCAGACATTTTTTCACCCCGTCTTCGTTGGCTGCTGGCCATCGATATTAAAAATGATCAAGGCCCCAAGTTCTTCTCCACCCTTGTTCAAATTTGGGGAGAATGTTCTGTTTCTAATTTGGAAAGCCAGCCTTCATAAATAATTATATGCTGTTCCCCATCTTTTGAGAATTTATGTGTGTGGTTTCCAAGAGTTCGCCACAGAAATGGTGTGGCTTGATTTAGAGTGAGGGAAGAAACCTCTAGGTGGGTATTCAGTATTGCTGTTTTCACGGAGTGAAGCTTTTTGTGTTCGTAGCCGAGCAGCTCTGACACTAATGCTATGTTTACTCTGTGCAGTCAGTGTAGGGCTTAAGCCTTTAGTACGTTATAGATGGTAGATTGGATCAGGCCAATGGTGCATAATAAACAGAAAGGAAAGAGAAGCGGTGCCGGCCCGACTTGTGTGGCTTTAGGTCGGATTCGGTATTCTTCGGGTCAGTGAGTGCAGGCAAAAGTGCTGACTTTTATTACGGGAAGACACATGAATCCCATCACAGTAAAGCAGAAAAGTAGCACGCGATGGAGAGCAGATGATTATTCGGTCAGATTATGTCTGAGAAAATGACATGTTCTCGGTGGCGGTTCGTTAAATCCGGAGGTCATTCGCAGTCATACACTTCTGCTCTGTCTAGCAGTTCCTAAAGGTCTTGGTCAGCTTTTCCACATTCTTCTGAAGACAGATAGCTGCTGTGGTTTATGCAATAATAGAATAATGGTACGTTTCACCATAATAATATGATTTCTTGCTACTCAATAATAATTTTGTAAACATATATCATGCCAGTAGAGTTGAATGTGTGGGAACATGGCTTGTTTATTGTAGAATAACTATTTCGTGCTTATATTTTTAGAAATATGAGTTATGAAGATATGAGTGAACACCGGGACAGTGTTCTTGAGGCAGAATGAAACCAGTGAACGGGATGAAACTGAAACCCGACATCGTTCGCTTGTTACAGGCCTCATTGTCACTGCTTCGTTTTCCTTTCTGTTTTCTGTCGTAGTGAGCTCGAGCCCGAGTGGCTGGATGATGTCCAGAAGAATGGCGAGCTCTTCTATCTGGAGTTAAGTGAGGGCGAAGAGGAAGCTGTGCTGGCCCAAGTCACCGCCAGTCACTCTGCCGCCACCAATCATGTGCGCTTCAGTGAAAAAGAAGCCGAGATCATCACTGACCAAGGCAAGAAACGTAGGGACTCCAGTGCAAAATCCGAACCAAAACTCCAGAAGCTAGCCAAGATACTGGGGCGCAAACGGCGGCCGTCTCAAAGGAGAGGGGCTGACGGGAAAGATGGCAGGACTTCTCAGCAGCCGGCCTCCATCTTGAAGAACCAGACAGGACAGCGGACAGGACTGGTGGTGCAACAGCCGCATCTTAAGGATGTGTGCGTTTACTTGAACCCTAAGAGGCTGGGCAGTATGTCTCCTCCTACCCCGGAGAAGGGAGGGTTGCTGGAGGCTTTGCTGGGTGTGGTCCATCGAGGAGCGGACAACCGAGGCCGTACGGGAGAGAAACTTGTCATCCATGCTCTTGTACCTCACAGCCCTGCGAGCAAGTGTGCCCAGATTTTAATCGGTAAGAAAGTGGTCCAAACGTGTCGGCATGCAGTTTTAAACGTTGTCGTACCACACTGTCACGGAGTCACTCGGAATGATGCCCGGAATCTCTTGAACTCCTCATCTTCCGTGGTCAGTCCTGCGTTTGTCTTGGTGAAGACGACCACGAGATCAGGACCAAGATCTTCGGTTTGTTGTCACGCATCACACATCCAGAAGGCTGGGTGTCATGGTGTGGGGTGCACCAGTTCACCAGTTCACCAGTACTTCAGATATAGATTCCCATGCGGGTGTACTAGCAATTAGTATTATCATTTTGAGGTAACCGTCTCCAGGCTTTCTACTAGATTTTGGAACATCTGTGTGAAGATTTGATTGCATCCAGTGACAAGAGCATTGTTGAGGTCCCCATTTCATCCCGGACGTACTGGATGGAGCTCCACCATTCCAGAGAACACAGTTCCATTGCGCCACAGCTTAAAAAAAAATGTCTTTCTACTCTATGTTCTGCAATATTTTCTCAAACGTTCAAAATCACCTACACACTACAAATACCCTTCAGATACAGCCTGATATCCTGTTGATAAACAGCAGACGCGTGTGCTCAAACTCACACTGGGTATTTATTAGTGTTACGTATCACGTCATCTTTGTCAAGATAAACCGATGTCAGTGTCAGTGTCTCCGTTGGATCCGTGCTTGTATGTTGTGTTTATGTGGACTAAACACAGTGGCTTGTGGGATTGTCCGAAAGCCGTAACGTGAAGGAAAATGTCAAAATAGCTCATTTGACTAAATTCCCTGTGACTGGTTTCGGGGTTTATTTACACGAAAGGGCATGCGAGTCCTGCAAATCCGCAGTAGTCCAATTCCAAGGGAGTTCCAAAGGAATTACACTACTGAGAAGATCACCACAAGCCGGCTTTTTACGAGCGGCTCCGAAACGCCTGCCCATGCTAAAGCAATTAGGCCATTTAAATATCTGAAATAACGCAGGGCAAGTCTGTGTAACAGAGATAGGAGCGCCCAGATCTGCCAAAGGCAGGTGGAGGAGGCCTTTGTTGTGCAGAAGCAAGAGAACCTAATGGTAGATGTTAACTTAAAAGCCAGGGCTTATAAATGTAGAACGTCGGCTTCGTTTTTTTGTCTGTTTATTTCATGAACGAGCCGAACAAACACGTTCCTCACTTGTAGTGAAGCCGAGTCGAAAAGCCGACTTTTTATTGTTGGGATTGTCTTTTAACCAATTCTGTCTTGTCTTTCAGGTGATGTTCTTGTTGCTGTTGATGACGTGGATGTTACCTCAGAGAATATCGAGAGGGTGCTCTCGTGTATTCCTGGACCAACACAGGTGTGTGTGTGTGTGTGTTTGCATTTCAGTGGACCACCCAGTCTTCCCTGGCCTTGAATAAATCTTCAGTGATGAGAGTCCGTTTTTGAGTTATTGAAATCTAACTGCAGTATTTTATGACCTACAGTTTAATGCTTTCCGGGCTTCGTAAACCTGTCTGAGCATTTAAGGAAAGCCTCTGGGTTGGGCAGAGAGCACTGTAGTCTCCAACAGCAGCTCCCAGCAGTGTAAACTTTGGAGAAGAAGCCAATTAGAAACAGCTTCTACTCCATGTCCCACATGTCTGGTCTGTTTTACCTGTTTTTTGAGCACTTCTGAAGACCAGTAATCCTGCCTCTCCAGCCCACACTAGTGGCTGGCAGGCTAGAGGGCACACACCGCTTTAGTGCCCTGAAAGTGGGCATTTAGGGATGGAAACATATCCTGTAGGAAGTCTCAGCCACGGAGGAACGTTTAAGCATTCTAAAGAACCGTCTACAGTAAGATCTCCTTGTGTTTGAAGAACCATTTATTCAGGCAAGGAGCCATTCAGGCATTCAGGGTCTGTTGAGTTTTTTGTGCCCCTGTACGCGGTTCAGACCGCAGTCATCCTTCGAGAAAGATTCACTGTTGTTATAAGAAATGGTGGATGTCATAACTCCTCTCCTGTTATTTATGACAACGTGATTATGAGCACCATCAAGAGCTTCTTTTGCTTGGCAGTGACTCCACTGGCTGGGTGGGTTTGTGGGTCAGTGTGTATTAATGCGTATTAATGTGGAAATTTTTCATTAGAAGGTTTTCAAACCCAAAAAAAAAACACATAAATCTGAACGGAGAAGAGCAGCCTTGCAGTTGTGGGTTGGAGGCCGCAGCCAGAGACTTTCAGAACGTGCCCATTTAAAAAGATTATGTCTCATTAAAAGTGTCTTATTTAAGCAACTTAAGACAAATTAATCCCTTAAACACAGACTTCTTGTTTCAAAAGTGCAGAGGTTTGTCCTCGTGTGCCCCATTTGCTCGTTAGCTGAGTCAGGAGTTAAAGGCGGGTCGGTAGACAAATATACAAAGTGCACATCATTTTTTTTTTTTCTGAGGCATCAAAAAGCATCCAAAGTAAAATATGACGTGTTATATTTAATTTTTACAAGTTAACACTGATCTCCAGCATCTTAATGAAATGTGTGGGGCACGATATGCATATATATATACATTTTCTACAATCTTTTAAGACTTTACTTCCAAATTTACTCTCAATTGTCCCTGTTTATACAAAGAAGCTAATGTTTACTTCACCTTGAGTTCATATGTCTCTCTCTCTCTTGGTCTCTCTCTCTCTGTCTGTCTCTCTCTCTCACTCTCTCTCTCTCTGTCTCTCTGTCTCTCTCTCTCTCTGTCTCTCTCTCTCTCTCTCTCTCTGTCTCTCTGTCTCTCTCTCTCTGTCTCTCTCTCTCTCTCTCTCTCTGTCTCTCTCTCTCTGTCTCTCTCTCTCTTGGTCTCTCTCTCTGTCTCTCTCTCACTCTCTCTCTCTCTGTCTCTCTCTGTCTCTCTCTCTGTCTCTCTGTCTCTCTCTCTCTCTCTCTCTCTCTCTCTCTCTCTGTCTGTCTCTGTCTCCCTCTCTTGGTCTCTCTCTCTCTGTCTCTCTCTCTCTGTCTCTCTGTCTCCCTCTCTTGGTCTCTCTCTCTCTGTCTCTCTCTCTTGGTCTCTCTGTCTCTCTCTCTTGGTCTCTCTGTCTCTCTCTCTCTCTTGGTCTCTCTCTCGCTCTCTCTCTCTGTCTCTCTCTCTGTCTCTGTCTCTCTCTCTGTCTGTCTCTCTCTCTCTGTCTCTGTCTCTCTCTCTCTCTCTGTCTCTCTCTCTCTCTCTCTCTCTCTCTCTCTCACATTGTGTGTGACTAGTGTGCTCACTTTTCAGGATTTCATATTAGTGAGGCGTAAACTGCCCGTCAGAGGGGTTTGAAACTCACCGACTTCATTGCGGTGGTGTTGATTGGAATCAGGCGTCAGGGTGTTTACAACCCGAATGTAGCCAATGTATTTACTTTCCAAAACAACCAACGATCCAACACCTACCTTTGACTTTAACGTAAGGCTGATGGTGGTAAATCTATGGTGTTTTATAACATTGTTTATACACGAACATCATCATCAAGTCAACCTAAACAGCTCGGTAGCTCATCAGTCTTCCTGTGTGCATGTCTGTGGTTCATTCGGCGCCTTTTGGTCTGTATTTTCTAAACACCTTCACCAGTAAAACCGATGAAAACTGTTTAATTCCGTCAAATCGTGACCTGACTGTGTAGTGCCTGTTTCACTCATTTCACTCAGCTCGCGCAGTTGTGTCACAGCGAGCATTGTCATTATTGCTCATCCTAGCACAACAGCGCTCACTCCGGGTCTGGTTTGGAAAATGCTGTTTTATATAGTAGTGGTTTCTCTTAGTCCTGGCTTGTTTTTGTTCAGTCTGTTCTGGAGGTTTACATGTAATTTTTATTATCACCCAAATATTTTTGGTATTTTCCACTAAACTCTGTGGTTTTTCAGTATTAAGGCCTGTTCTGAATACTCCAATCAGTCCGGTATTATTGAGGTTTTTAACAGAAACCTCATAGTTTTGTTTTGATTGCACAAGCTGCCTTTCTTGGCATTTATCTTTTTTTTTTCTATTAGGTGACGTTGTGATGAATGTAGGCTCTCGTACACACGATGACTGCATTCGGCTGCCCGTGAAATCTTCGATAGTACCTACCAATCATCACCATGTTTCTCTATATGTGTAACAGGACGTTGCTGATTTCCCAGAAGGCCTGTCTTTTGATCACCCGCCAAGCCCGCTACGTTCGGTTCGGCAGCCTAAAAAGGACAGAATGCTGAAATTACAGAGTGGCCTTGCCACGGCAGCAATGGCGGTTATGGCACGGCTTGCATTTGGAGGCCACAGGAAAAGTGCCATTACTCTGCGGAGTGGAGAGGGCGGGAAGGCGGCGAGTTGGAGGGATGGAGGGAGTGAAAGGGACTGATTAGAGGATGAGTGCAGTGAGCAAATTACACCACAGGAGTATGAGTACAAAAGGAGGCTAAACGCTCAAGCTTCGTTTCTTCGTGCGGCAGGATTACAGGGCTCAGCGCTGTCGTTGGAGCTGGGGAAGATGGCCATGCATTCGTGAAATGAGTTCGGTTTGGTCAGATTGTTGATGCAGTCCGTTCTCTTAAGTCCATTGTTTGCTGGTGTTCAGTGATGAAGCCAGGCTCATGCCGTTTTGCATTGTAGAAACGGGGTTGTTAAGGGTGTTTGAAGAACTGTGGCACCATTGGCAGCATTTCTATACACAGTTACATCACCCGGCGAAAACCCCACGAAAACACGAAACCATAACAGCATTATATTTTTTGACCGCCGTGCAAGAAAACAACACTGTACCGTACTTTCATTGTGAAATATGCTACCCTGAGGTTGGAGCGGTGGTTCCCAGTGGATTGAAATGACACATTCCTATCTGTTGTTGTAAAACACTGCGGATGATTGTGGCGAACGGAGCATTAAGCTGGAGCTCGCGGAGGTTTCGCTGTGGTGTCACAGCTCAGCACACAAAGAACCAGGATTTGGTCCTTCCTTTGATACATGTCCAGTTTTTTTTTTTTGGACTGTACACTTTTACTCTCACAAGGAGACCTAAGGAGTTGCCCACTCAGAAAATGTCCCTGTAGAGAGCAGCGAAACTCTACCTGTCCAAATGAACACTTTCACCTATTTTAAGTTGTACCCATTGCTGACGCAGATGTGAAAATGCACACACACAGTTTACATTCTCTGGTGCAGATAAACATGACCCTTTTGGTTCTAGTGGGCCTTGAGGGGCATAAAGTCCCAGCACTTGAGATGTGGAACTCTGGAATGATGGCGCACCATCCAGCACTTTTGGGAAGAGTTGGGGTGGTGATCATCCCAACATCCTGACCTCAGTAATGGTCTTTTCTCTGACTGCAATAAAATCCTCACCGCAATGCTGTAAAATCTAATAGGTGAAATATGATTGCTGATCACCCACAACTGCTTCATGCTTCTGTGAGATATAACAAGATTGAGTAGAAACATGAACGTCAGAAGATGGGAACGAGAAGTGCAAACGAATCAGCATTACAGTGCTTGGAGAACCAAACCAAGAGAGTGAAAACAGAAGAGGGCCAAGCATTGATCCTTGTGGGACGCCTGTGGAGAGTCTGCGTGTAGCAGATGTTGATTCCATCCATGTAACATACACACGGTAAAAAGTACAAAATACTTGAGGAACTTTTGATGTTCTTCAGTTTGAAAGGAACATTAAGGTGCTTCAAGGTGCCTTCAAGAAATCCTTGTTCCTCAACACTAGAAGTCCCCAGAATTTCGACCTCCCCCCTGACGTCCTGAAAGAGGGTCAAAAGACCCTTAGTCCAAACTGACGACTCTGATGGCTCCAATTAGCATCCCTTTATTTGTAAATGGGGCCATTGCCTGAGGAATCAGCCAAAGGTAGGAATCAGTCTGCCAGAAGGTAGGAGTGTGAAGAGTCCATGTTGGGGGTGGGTGGGATCTTTGATGGAGGCAGCTCTCCCGTAGACTCTCCTGTAGGCAGTTTTGAAGCACCCAAAGAGGTTCCTCCACAGTTTCAAATTAAATAGCATGCAGGTTCCTCAAGGATCTCGTACTGTTAGCAGTGGTGAAAGAGAACCAGGACTGGCAGTTTGGCCAATCGTGTGGCATAGAAGTTCTCAGGAACTGCTATGAGGGCAATTTTTTATAGAATGTGCTGGTTTGGAGCCCGACCGGTCTTGGTCTTGGGGGTAGGAGTGGGAAAGTGAAATGGTTGATTGTAGAAGATCCAAGAATCCGTGTGAGGACAGAAAGGAGAGACACATGTCTGAGCTGTCCAGAGTAGACTTCTTAAAGATGGAATTCATTCCAACAGTGTTGAAGGCAGGTGGTACATGACCTGATGCCCAGGAGCTTTTTAGGATGAAAGGGAAGAAAGGAAGGAGGTCTTGAATAAAGTGGATGGTATGAAGTGGGATTGCTCGGTGTGAGAATGCGAGAGGAGAAAAGATGGTGGATCTTGTTGACCTTTTCCTCGAAGTGCAAAACCTTCCCAGAAAAGTAGGTGGTGAGGAAGCATGAGGAGAAAATGATGATGAGCTTGGAAAAAATTTTGTGAAGGGCTAACACACTCAGGTTGCCGTGGTCTGCACGTTTGCTTATAATTCAGGGGTCTGACCTCCCTTTTTCCATTTCAGAAACATGACTTATATTTAGTAACTGCAAGAACAAATCTCCTTCAGGACCACAGTCGGAGTAGAATGTCTAATTATACCTTTCTCCACTCAGTAAGCATTATACTGTAATTCAAGGGGGTCAGAGACCAGTCCTGGAGGACAGCAGCACTGCAGACCTCAGCTGGGTCAAAGCCCTAATCGCAGAGGAGCTGTGACCTAGTTTGATGTCAGATAATCAGGCTGCGTGTGTTGAAGGGGTTGATCATCAAGCAGCGTTCCAGGTGTGAAATCATCTCCCCTCTTCTCCTTTGTTCTCCATATAGGGTTCTAACTCTGCACCCAGTGGCCCGCAGTCACGGGCCGAAAACAATAAGAAGCAGCACATTGTTTATAGTAAGGGTGCTTCTCCCCATAGTGATACTGGAACCAGATGGAGAAGCGGTGCCCTTTACCCTTTGCTGGTTATATGTGGCTACCCTCAACAGCGCTGTAGGCTATTCCTGAAGAGATCAGAGAAGGCTTCTTTAGTTTGAGTCCAAGTTCTGGATTTGTGGCATTTTCTCTGCTCAAATGCATCTCGACTCCACTTTCTAGCTGTTGATTGAGTCCATGTTGAGTCAGTTACAGTGTGTTAGATCGTGCTACCATGAACATTGCGGCTGTTTGTCAGTACTGACACTCCGGGAACAGCGGGAAACTCTGGAAATAGACTTCAGAGGAAATATTCAGGTGTGTTTGAAGGTTTAGATATATTTGGATATGGGTTAAAATAGACCGAATTCTGATTGGATGTCTGATCTCTCTCTTTTTTTGCTTGCCACCATCAGCATTTCTACCATCCCACGATCATCTTTGATGTGCATTTGGAGTTACTGTTCTGGTTTCAACCAAAGTGAAGCTGAAGTAGTCTGGTTATGTATTATTATTCCATAACCTTGGTGCATGTCCCAGTTCCAAAGCAGCCCCAGAACATGTTGCTACCACCACCATGCTTATCAGTGTTCTTGGGGTTGAATGTCTTACCTTTACTCCTCCAAACATACCTCACCTGATGTTGTCTTTGTCCATGTGGTCAGCTGCAGACTTAGTCAGTATTGAAGGTGTCATATTTGGAGCAGGAGCTTCTTCCTTACACAGCAGCTTCCAGTTCATGGACGGGCCTGAGCCTGGGTGGTTTGGGTCTTTTTCCAAGAACTTGGCAAAGAGTGCAAAAAAGAGGTGAAGAAGAGGGTGCAGGCAGGATGGAGTGGCTGGAGACAGGTCTCAGGGCTGATGTGTGATAGAAGTAGAGCAGGAAGAGTAAAAGGGAAAAGGGAAGGTTGACAAGACAGTAGTGAGATGGTTTGGAGACTGTGGCTCTGTCTGAAAGACAGGAGGCTGAGCTGCAGGTGGCGGAGATGAAGATGCTGAGGTTTTCGTTGGGAGTGACGAGGATGGACAAGATTAGAAATGAGCAGATCAGAGGGACAGTGAAGGTGAAGCAGTCTGGAGATAAAGCTAGAGAGGCCAGGTTGAGATGGTTTGGATATGTGTTGAGGAGGAATAGTGGATATATCGGACAAAGAATGTTGGAGACGGAGCTGCCGGGCAGAAGGAGAAGAGGAAGACCTCTGGATGTAGTGAAGATGGACAAGGATGGTTGGTGTAACAGTAGAGGAGGCAGGGGATAGGGCAAGATGGGGGCAGATGATCCGCTGTGGCTTGGACTTCTCAATCATCCTTCTCAGATCTTCACCGAGGGCCTTGGATTGTCACATTGTGCCGTGTTGGTCCGTCAAAGCTGTAGTCAATCATGATCACTCACACGAAGCTGGAACATTCAGCACCACTGAATGAATGATCTATGTGGGGGTTCAGTGTATATGTTTTTGACCCGGTTTGTGTCATTTTGGCATATTCTTCCTTTTAGAAATCGGCTTCACTGAACTTTCTCCTCCATGATGAGTTTACGCAAACATCCAACAGCAACTGGATATGCCAGAACTCCAGCTAGGGTTTGAAACATGCTGAAATTGTTTGTGAGTGGTTCTGCTTGCACCCCGTCCATGTCTCTGGATTGCGATCCTCCTGAAGAGCTTAGTTTCAGCTGAATCTGATAATCATTGTGTTCATTGAGGAGGATCAGTGGCAGGTGTTACGTATTAGAAGTGGAACTAAACTGGGCAGCAGAGCAAAGCAGCAGAGATGAGAATAGAGTGGAAAATAGCGAATATATTAAGTATAATGTGGCCCATCGTGAGTCTTATCTGTATTATAATCACACACTAAAATCTGAGAAAAAGAATAATACAAATAATAATACAACTTTAATGCATATTATTTCTCCTTATACACCTGCTACCTTGGAATTTAAGTAGACGCATGCATCTACTCTGGACAGCTAGACTAAATTTTATATATAAATATGCACGTTTTTTACATTTTGCTCTGTCAGGGTCTCCAGGTTGTTGCAGCCTTACTCTGGATACAGTATTTCCTCGGTCAGGAATCATCATTCAGCTCACTCCTCCGTCATATCCTCCATAAATTCCCCCCTGAAACACACCCGCACTGCGGAACCGTGCTGGGTCTCATCTGCCCGTAACACAAAACACATGATATGAAGTATGAAGCAGTGGATTGGGCTCCAGTGAATTAGGTTCCTCTGTTAGATTTTAGTCCAAGTCCTCATGTACACTCTTACTCTGCCAGGTAAAGATGTCTTTGGCTTTGCTTCCTAATGCTGGTCCAAGCTTGTTCTGCATAGTTCCTTGATTTCCCTGCTCTGGTCCAGTTCACTAGATCCATCTAATCAGCTAATTGCCCCACCCTACCTCAGCTGAAGTGAGGTGAACTTTGCCAAGTATGTTACGAATGTCCTGCTGGGCCACCTGCAGCATTTGCTTCTGTTGGAGTAACTGTCTCGACTGCCCAGGCAGGGATTTCTAGTTCAAGCCCCAGATCTACACAGTGTTGCAGTGAAGATTTGATTGCATTCAGTAATAAGAATAAGCATTTGTGAGGTCAAGATGGTGGATGATCACCACCCCCTCATCCCCAACTCGTCAGCTCATCCCAGAAGTACCGGATGGAGCACCATCATTCCAGACAAAACAGTACCACTGCTTGCTTTATACCCTTTTTGCTTTTTACAAATTCCCTCTTTCCCGCTCAACTGTCTATGACAGTCTTCATAACCATCTGCCACCCCACCTCCTCCCTTTAACATGGTCCTCCATCATCCATTCCTGGCTCCACATTGTAAACAGTATAAGGTCCTTGAGGAACCTTTGGAGGTTCTTCAGTTTGAAACCGTGGCTGAACCTCTTTAGGTGCTTCAGACCTTTGTTTTTTTTTTTTAATGAAGGTTCCTTGAAGTACCTTAAGAGGTTCCTCCACAGTTTCAAACTGACGAACCTCCAAAGGTTCCTCAAGGATCTTGCCGTTTTCACAGTGCACTTCTTAGAGGTGGGGCTGGCTTCTTACCACAAGCTGAAGCCACCCAATCTCCAGCCCAAAAGTCCTCTTACAGTCTCCTCCCAAATCGTTCTAAGTTGAAGGAAAAGGTCCCTGATGTAGAGATTAGCCATTTAAAGTTAATCATGTCATTTCTCTTGTCAGGTGCGTTTGACTCTGGAGACGGCCGGCGTTGGCGGGATTGGTGTGGAACCAGCGGCACCCAGGCAGAGAACCTCTCCACCGGTCAGCCAGCTGGTGCGCCTTCTCTGGGGAGAGGATACCATGGAGCTGCAGATGTCTGTAGCACATATACCTCATATCGTCATGTACCTGTCACTCAAACTGGACTCAGAGTCACCTCAGGAGGAGGTCAGTGATCATCTCTGACAAAGAGATCATATACTATCATCCCCAAAACTTCGAGAAGAACTGAACGTTGGACAGGGTTAATATTGCTTCACTGACGTCAGATCCACTAATCAGAGCTCACGTAACAAAGAAAATGCCTTCGAATGCTGGAAGCCTCTTTTATGAGCTTCAGATGCAGCTTTAATTTCCCCCCAAAACAGCATGTAGGTTTACCAGTTATACCAGCCACATGCTTGCTTGTTTAAGCTCCCTGTGCAGGTTTAAACTCTGCGATCAACATACACTCCTGTGCTGTCTTTCCTCCATTTCTCGATAAAACAGTGTGGAAATGTTCTGTTTTGCACATGTTCTCAAACATGGCTGCATCAGTGAGGCTCCAGCTTCTTACTGGAATTCTGAGTGCAGTACAAACAGGAGGCGCTATTTTAAGGTGGACTTTCAACTTCATGTTGCAAAAAAACTGCATATAATAAATAAAAAAATCAGATCCACTGCCAATCATTCTGCAATCTGATGCTCTCGCGGGTTTTACAGCAGGTATCTATGATTTTATGGAATAAATATAAATATATTTAAAATATATCTTCTTAAATCTCTACAGCCGATGGGTTTTTCGGGTGATTGTAACTGATGATAATGGTAAAATACTGTGATCTCATGAATCTGGTGATTTTTGAATACCACAGTTATCAAATATTGGAACGCTCATACTGTAGCTACAGTAGGTTCTGGACAAATATGTGTCTTTGTAACTCACGGAAAACATTTAAAAGACATCAGGCCTAACATTGACATAAAAGGTCCTGTAAACCTGTCTCTGGGTTTGATTTAGACGTTTAAATGATATCGACAGACGCATTTTTCACATTCGATTAATTCAGCTCTGGCACAAAACAGCATAAAAGCAAAGGGAGATGAGTTTCCCTCCCGAGTAATTTATAACAGCGCAGCGTCTGTCCGTTACTAACATCTGCTCCTGGAAGCACCAGTCTGTCTCGTTAAGGCCATGAGATTCTCATTTAATAATAAAGTTACGCAAAGTTGGAATTACGGTGAAACTTCAAGGGACACAGATTAAGGCCAGGGTTGGAAGCTGTCCAGCGAAAACATCTCAACTCCAAAGATAACAGCGCTGAACGTGAGCACATGTCCAGAGTCTGTTGCGCTGCATAAACTGCCCAAAGGATGACCGCAGTTAATGTTTGCCTTGTGCACACTGTAGGGGTTATGGTAAACGCAGTGGTGCGGGCACTGGTTTGTTTGAGCGGAGGGGATTTACAGCTCGCAGCCACTGTGCAGAGTGCGTCGTCTCTTTGTTGAAGCCTTTGCCCTTCGTCTCGTTTCAGAACCTCTCTGTCCTGAGAGATTTACGTCCTGCAGTTCAGCAATGTGACTTTGAATCTTGATGTTGCGTGTGTGTGTGTGTGTGTGTGTGTGTGTGTGTGTTTATGAGCGTCAGCTCAAGCTGCTCAAAGCCAGAGTCCAGTGCATTGCCAACTTCTCTCCCTGCCCAAACACTCTGCCTGTGTCACATGACACACAGCAGCGGATAGCTTTTAAATGCTGAGCTCAGATTTGGAGGATGTGGTTTACGCTGCTGGAGAAATGTGGTGTGTGTGTGTGTGTGTGTGTTTTGTGCATATTCAGAGTCTTGGGAATGCCATGTGAAAAACAGAGCCAATAAAATGGTCCTGACATTTTTGTTTAGAGTTACATAAATAATTATTTACACAACGTTGAGTTTAAATGATGAAGAAAATGAAACTCGAGATGAAAACAAGTCTTTCTGAATGACATCTACAGTGTATAGATGTAGCTTGTAGCGTGTGGGGAAAATAAGTCCCCGGTCTCTGCAGAGACACTCATCTGCACATCCTGAATCATAATTACTCTCTCATTTCTAATCTAAATGTGCAAAAGTAACAACACACTGAAGATGTTTTCGTCATTTATTTCTTCCAGTTTATTACAGTTACTCCCACTAAACTGTCATCCATCTTACACCACATATCGTTAGCGTCATACATATTGTTGTTTTTCTGTTCATATTATAATTAAACAGGTAAACTGTTATATATTTTATATTAATTCCATTTAAAGTGATATATTTTAAGCCTTTTTTTTGGTTTAAATGTCTGATTAATCATTTATTCAGTCTCAAAATTAAATGTTCTAATAACCTGAGAAACTGGATTTCAGGTTTCCGTGAGCTGTAGGCCTGTAAACTGTGCAAATAGATTTAAATGTAATGAATATAATTCTATAGGAGTAAACGATGCGCACACACGGACCGTTTTCACTGTAGTCACGTTTTCTGGTGACTGCTTTTAGAGTGACTGGCTTTGTTTTCTGTCGCGTTGCCGTGGAACCCGTTTACCCTGTCCTTCCCATTCCTGCATCTGCTTTAACACTCTCACACTAAGAGCGTCTCTGCCCTCAGGTTTCTAAAAGCTGCCCGGCTGAATTGGTCCTGTTCTGAATACCAATCGCAGCTCCATAAAGCCCGGTCCCTCACCCTTTCATCTTCTCTGAATACATCAGCGTTTCTGCATCACTGTTCGTTCTCATTCATTCGCTGCCTGTTATTATTTCAAACTCCAGCGGGGCTGGTGTTTACTGGCGAACCCAGTCTTCAGCAGAAAATGCCCCCTATTTTACTGCATTCCAGCCCCCTACGATACTTTAATATCGTCTTAATCAGGAAAAGTAAAGCTAGGAAATTAGCCGGGACACTCTTTCAGTTTCCAGACTGGGGCTTTAGGTTGCTCACGGCAGCTTTTTCAGACAAAGGCCATTGATTGAGCCTGGGTGGCCTCATTAAGCTGGTTAAGTTTTGATATTAAGAGGCTCAAACCCTCAATACTGCTTGTGTTGTATATTGTATTTTTGAGACGCTGTTAGGACGTTTACATGGATACACAGAGAGAGAGAGAGAGAGAGAGAGAGAGAGAGAGAGAGAGAGAGAGAGAGAGAGATAATGTTACGTTGTCTTTATTTAAGTGGCCAGTTGGTCAGTTAGTTTTAAGGCTTCGTAACGGATGCCCAGCCCCTAACCAGTCATTAGTCGTCTCTGTATTTACAACAGTATTAAATGGTGTTAAGTGGTCTTTGTGATCTTGGTTCCCCCTAAAGTGCAGAGCGTAATTGACATTTTCACTGTACTGTGACTACAAAGCACTGTTTGAGCTCCCCCTCATGGACAACTGTACATTTTTTGACATGCTGAGATACAGAAGCAGTATCTGAAGTGGAACGAGCACACAAACTGTATGTGACGTGGTGACCCAGCCTTAAATGCTTCTGGTGAGAGGTCTCATGCAGCTCTGTTAGAATTACAGGGGTTGGACAATGAAACTGAAACAGCTGTCATTGTAGTGGGAGGTTTCATGGCTAAATTGGAGCAGCCTGGTGTCCAATCTTCATTAATTGAACATTGAACCAGTAAGAGCAGAGTGTGAAGGTTCCATTAGCAGGTAAGAGCACAGTTCTGCTCAAAATATTGCAATGAACACAACATTATGGGGGACATACCAGAGTTCAAAAGAGGACAAATTGTTGGTGCACGTCTTGCTGGCGCATCTGTGACCAAGACAGCAAGTCTTTGTGATGTATCAAGAGCCACGGTATCCAGGGTAACGTCAGCACCACCAAGAAGGACCAACCACGCCCAACAGGATTAACTGTGGACGCAAGAGGACGCTGTCTGAAAGGGATGTTGGGGTGTTAACCTGGACTGTATCCAAAAAATGTCCTTCCCAAGACGAACTGACGCTGTATTGGCCCTAGAACACCGTACTAATCAATTATTGTGGTCTAAAACCAGGTGTTTCTGTTTCATTGTCCAGCCCCTGTACATAGTGGAGCAGCGGCGTCTGGACCAGATAAACGTGATTGTATTACATTCAGTGGAGCATCAACAGGATTCTGAAGCTGCTATTTTAAGATGCAAGTCCTGCGTAACGAGGCCGTATGTGTTTCTCTGCAGCAGGAGATCCTGTACCAGTACCCGCTGTCTGAGGCTGCAGCGCAGCTAAAAGGAGTAAGAGGCATCTTTCTCACACTGTGTGACATGCTGGAGAACGTCACCGGAGGACAGATTGTCAGGTGAGCAAAGATTTCTCCGATGTATCAGAGGAAGTGTGCTCTCGTCTTCACCTTCCCAGCGTCGGGAGCACTGGGTGTGATGGGGGTGGGCAAAAGTGCCTGGTTGAAGATAATGATTTGGAAGATATTGTATTTTTAATCAGAGACATGAACCAAACGGGTCAAAAGAGGTTTCTGTTGACTTCAGATTTCAGACGTTAAGATTCAGAAACCGCGATTGAGTTTTGCTGTTGGTGAGTTTTGTTTGGAGGTGGAATCACTTTCACCTCTGTCCTCTGTGTAGTTCCACTCTGTTGCTCAGGAAGCAGCTGGTACATGTGGGTTACTGGAAGGAAGGAGCCAACCTGCTGGTGATCGGCCTGCCCGCAGACAGGTAGTGATGCTCATTAGATACTGACTACAGTCACAATGCATGCACACCTTCTGCAACTGATCCTTAAAAGCTTTCATTCATAATTGAACACCTGTGTCGTCAGTCTTTGCCTGTTGCTTTTATCACTGAGTTTATTTGCTGACGTTCTTACCAGTTTTTTAAGCCTAATTTTCTGGAAGTACCAATTACCCAAGGAGGACTACCAACGTCGGACTCCAAGGAGGACTACCACTGTCGTTTTCCATACTGCCGCCATTGCACCCTTGGAGGAACAGGGGCTAGATGCCTGTGCCAGCCAACACGAGGGGAGAGAGAGCACCATCTACCCACTCAGCGAGCGCATGGCCAAATTTGCTCTCTCAGACTCTGGCTGCTAACGACAAGAAACGTGATCTGGGATTCGAACCTGCGACCCTCGGATCATAGAATCTAGTGCATAATGTCTTTTCCACCAAAATGTGAACTGGTTCTCTTCAGGCTGATAAGAACATTGGTGTTTTTTTCGTGAATCTTCCTGCATTTACACCACTTTTAGTGGAACCAAGAACGCGGCATCAACAGAGGGCGCTGCACCGCGTCAGCGAACAGACGTGAGATGATGGTAGCGCGTATAGATGACCTGCAAGCAAGATGTTTGTTTTTTCTCCAAAAAGCGAGCATGGATCAACCATGGATCAACAATACAAAGATGTAGAAGCTGAAGAAGTTGAAAGCTTTCACAGTGTTGCAGTTGAAGGTTCCTCGCACTGCAGGAATGATTTGAGTGTACCTAAAGAGCTGAGGAGAACATACTCTGTCTTGTGTGGACCATCATAAACTGTGTTCCAGCCTGTTCTAAAATAACCGGACCAGGGTTCCTTTGATGTGTGCACCATATGGAGATTAGAGTGTTCATACCGGAGTAGTTTGAGTGTTACGCCGTGTAAGTTGTATCCATTGTGGGCTTTCAGTCGGAGTGATCTGTGTGTCCTGCTCTCCCACAGGGTGCCATTGCTGCATCTGCAGGCTGTAATTGAAGGAGTGGTGCGCACCCTCAGGGTCATGTATGGCTCCCTGGACAGGTAGGCGGGATCCTGTCATAGTGTTCTAATGTTCCCACACTAATTCTATCCATGCACCCTACTATTTCAGCCTTCTTCTCTCTGGTTGACTTGTTGACGTGTGTTTTAGAAATGGCTGAAGCAGCATTTCATTAGAATGTAGAAATAACAACAGACACAAAGACACAAAGACACGCCGCAGCCACCACAACAAAGACACTAACTGCTGTTCTCTGTCTCCCTCTCTGCAGCGCCTTCAGCGAGGGCGAGAACACGCCTCGCTTGGATCATTTCTTCTGTCTCTTCTTCCAGCAGCTCATCCAGCCGTCTCGTTTGACTGACGGCTCTTGTCCCTCGTCTCTAGATGTCTCTGCGTCACTCTTTCTGGATGGATTACCGGCCGTGCGCTGGCTCACTTTACCGCCAGACATTAAGGCACGTTGTTGAAAGTGCACGTCTTTGAAAGTGCACGTCGTTGAAAGTGCACGTCGCTGAAAGTGCACGTCGCTGAAAGTGCACGTCGTTGAAAGTGCACGCCGCTGAAAATGCACGCCGCTGAAAGTGCCTCCAATTGGTTGTAAATGTAACCCAGTGTAATTAAACGAGCTGGTGATGAAATGTAATTACGTAGCTGTACAGTTTATGTCGTTATTATGCACTAATTGTTTTTGTCTTTAGGTTCTGTTTGTTGGAGACATTTGTTCTTGACACCTTTGCTTTGTGTCTCGTAGTACCAACCTACTATGAGCTCTGAGGCTCTAAAGCCATCATTCATAGCCATATAAAGCGTAACGGTTGTAAACTCGCTGTTTAATGCGTGTGTGTACTGAATTGGGAGTCTACGCTGTGTTGCTAAATCCCTACTTTGGAGACGTTTCCATGTTAGCTGACGTGCCTCCCTGCTGTCTGTGGCTTCACAGGTTGAGGTCGACACTGTTCTGTCAGACTTTGAGGCTTCAGATTTTGGTGACATGGTGAGTCATCCTTACGGCCAGTTTCACAGATGATGTTTGTATCGTTTTTCTTCTCACTGCTGCTTTCTTCCTCTTTCCTTTTTCGACTGGTTAGTCAGAAGACTCCTACGGCATGAGGCGTCTGTACGTCACTTTGGGTTCCTGTCTGTTCTACAAGGTGAGTCAGTGCTTTTGTCACCTGCTCCCTTGTGTTCGGCAGATAGGATGACCGTAAGGAGCGCTTCGTCTGTCTAAAGGCCAGCCATGTGCCGAACAAGAGAAATGCTGAATTATGAATGAGCAGGAGAGGATGAGTCACTTACCGTGAAGGAGCTTCTGATGCCGTGGAGGATCTTGCACAGTTGACAGGACTGATCAGATGATCAGAAGATGGGTTTTTGCTCTTTGTTTGACCATTAAAATAATTCTTAACCCTCCTTCCCTGGCAGGGTTATCTGATAGCCAACCACCTCCCCAAGGAGGACCTGCTGGATGTGTGTTTGTACTGCCAGCACTACTGTCTCCTTGCCCTGCCCGCAGAGCAGCGTGTGGGTCAGCTGGTGGTGTGGAGAGAAGTGTTCCCACAGCGTCGAACACAGCCCAGCCCCCTCTCCCCCCGCCTGGGCTACTGCGAGCCCAACGCACGTTACTTCCTTCTCATCGTCGGCCTGGTGAGTGCACCATCACGTTACAGTCACTAAAGGTGATCTGAACTGAGGTCCACTTCCGCTTTATGATCATTAATCCTAATTCATGTGTGTACAAGCATACTGGTTACCAGTACTGTACCTCAGGAAGCACTGGACCACTCCGGAGGTACTGTACTGGTATACCTGGATACTGTCCTGTAAACTATGTTTCTGATTTCACACTCTCTGTATTTTCAGCTGCCCAAACACGTTACCTTTTAGTGAGTGTGTGTGTGTGTGTGTGTGTGTGTGTGTGTGTGTGTGTGTGTGTGTGTGTGTGTGTGTGTCGTGTTGTATACCATGCTGTTTTATTCAATATTCTCTCAGCTGCCCCTCTGTAGTCCTGTCCCCCTGCTGTTGCTCTTATTGCTGGCTGGATACCTCACATTCCTGTCAGGCTGAACCCTCCGTGGAGCTGTAGGACCCCCAGCATTGCTGTATTATTCTCTCGCAGCTGCATTGTTTCTTTTTTTTTTTCACACTTTCACTCTCACTGTTTTCACTCACACTGTTTTCACTCTCACTGTTTTCATTCTCTCCTGGGCCCTGATCCTATCCCTCACCCCGCTTTTCCACCAGCCCCCCGTCACTACTTTCCCACGTCAGCAATTCAGCCAACAACCGTGGACGTTATTTATGAAGTAAAACATTTAAATCCATAATCCTGTCCTATTTCCGAAATTCCGGAGTTTACAGAATTTACAGACTCAGTGAATATAATCCATCGTTTTGTATAATGCCAGCTTATCTTGAATATTAGTAATAATGACTAATAAATAACACAGTTATTGTATGAATCATCTCAAGATCTGCCACGACTGACTAAAAGGAGCTTTGCATAACAAACCAAATAATCAGAATATTATTGTTTACTAAATGAAACCTTGGTGAGTTTGTAGACACAGTACAAATAAACAGACCAATAGAAAGGTCTTATCATTCATGATTTAAAGTTCTTGGTCATTTTGAGACGGGAGAACTGAAGTGTGGGACTCTGGATTAACTTACAGCACAGGCCAAAAGTTTGGACACACGCCTTCTCATTCAGTGCGTTTTCTGTATTTTCATGACTATTTACATTGTAGATTCTCACTGAAGGCATCAAAACTATGAATGAACCCGTGTGGAGTTTTGTACTTAAAAAAAAAAAAAAAGGTGAAATAACTGAAAACATGTTTTATATTCTAGTTTCTTCAAAATAGACACCCTTTGCTCTGATTACTGCTTTGCACACTGTTGGAATTCTCTCAATGAGCTTCAAGAGGTCGTGACCACGTGACCATGTGACCAGGTGATGAACACTCGCACTGTTGTCTGTCTTTCAGAGGCACTTCATGCAGTGTGTGTTACTGGAGGCCGGCGGTTGTGCGTCCCCAGCTGTCGGATCCCCCGGTCCTGACTGTATTTATGTCGACCAAGTCAAAGCCACTCTCCTCCAGCTGGAGAGCCTCGACTCGGCCATTGAAGAACGCCTCTGTGTCCCACCCACCCCGTGTCTCTCCTGCGCTGACTGGTTCCTTCCTTCAAGTGGCCGGGACCGCCTGGACGGAATTGGCAGCTCACCTATCCTCAACCGACTCACAGCTGCAATCAAGCCCCCCTCTCCCAGTGTGCTTGGCCGAACTCTGTTTGGAGAGTCAGGGTCAGTCTCTGGTGGAGGAGGACTGAGGGGCAGAAAGCCCAGCCCACAGAGGAGCCTTTCAGACAGCGGGAGTGAAGGCCTGGCACACAGCCCTCACACTACACCTGATGCTGCACGCAGAATGCCCCCTGGTGGCTCACGCAGGGACTCACTGGGGTCTGGGGGCTCGGACGGCAGCGGTGGCAGCGGAGGACTATTCAAGGTTCCTGTGTTTTAGTTCACGTCTAATTTTATAGCAGTCAGGGACGATCACTTGCTCTTAAAATGCTATAATGTTTCCTTTTTTCAGTGCAGAATGTTGTGTGGTCCAGAAATAGCCTCGTCTACCCCCCCTTCTGCTCATTTCCATTCTCTTCTAACTGTTATCTGGAGTTTTTGCATTGAATTTACTGTGAACTGGCAGAAAAAATATGATGTACGTCTTTTCTGTGGAGAGACTTTTTAATAGTAACAGTTTCAAGTCACCTAGTCTTCTCCCAGCACACAGCAACATCTAAAACACCAGAGGTTTAGGTGCACAAGTTTGTTTACTTTTCAAAACTACTGCTGCTACTGAAAGCTCCTCGTTTTTTCCGTGTGCTAATGAAAACTCTGAGCCACAACTACAGCTGCCTCCCACGAGACTGGAGTTATTCTCCGGCTTATCTCTTGGAATTAGCTGTTCCACCTTAAATGCTGCAGGGCACAAGAACATAACTGCTGCACTAATTTAAGGTGGAATTACAGCTTCATGCTGCGAGCAGGCAGTCATTTTTATTTGTTGAAGAATTAAGAGAAATTGTAAAGAAAGATCTCCATCATTACTCACTTTTTATGGCTCAAAGGTGGCGGTTAACATACAGCATTTTTAACCAATCAGCCATAACATTAATACCACTGATGTAAAGTCTAGAGAATAACATTGATTATTTGAAAGCAGGGAAAAGGGGACACGCCTACTGTGCTACTGTGACAAGAACCAAATCACAGTGTCTCAACGACTGGGTCAGATCACCTCAAAAGTTCAGGCAGGTCTTGTGGGATGGTCCTGGTGGTCAGTAGCTACCAAAGGTGCTCCAAGGAAGGACAGCCAGAGAATCTGGAGAAGGCTCACGGGGGGAAGGCTGGCCTGTCTGGTCCAGTTCTCTCAGAAGAGCTGCTGTAGCTTCTGAAAATGTTCATGCTGGCTGTGTCTTGTGGAGTCCAGACCTCATGGGGGTCCCCCACACATAATGAGGCAGGTGGTGTTAATGTCATGGCTCATCAGTGTAACCTGCAGCAGTCTGCTGTGTTTATAGGATTGAAGCTAAAGAATTGAATCTGTTATTTGGTGTGTCGATCTACACGGTCACAGATGTTACGCTCCAGTGCATCGAAGGTTACCCGGATCTCAAAGTCAGCAATGTATCCGTTTGATGAAATACCTCACAAACATAAAGAACCGGTGTTTGTTCTCTTGCCGTGCTTTGACAGGGAGATCATGACCGTGAAGTATGGTTTAGTCGTCCGTCGTTCATTTTACGCCCCGTTTCCCTTCAGATCTAAGACAAGCAGGAATATCTGGAGGCACAGCAATGAATCAGACCTGGACATCACTCTCCAAATTCTAGCTGCCTTGACATATTTTAGAGAAAGTCTGCGTCTCGTAAATCCTCGAGCACAGACATGGAAACTGTCTTTCGTCACGTTTTCTGAAATACTGCAGCTCGGACTCGGAGATCGAGGTGCTCTCAGGGATCAAAACGTATGTAAGAACCACACGTGAACGGACCAGCGTCGGTGTGGAGTCAGCGGTCGCCGTAGGGTTTGAAACGGTCCCTCTTTGCAGGGGTGATGTTTAGTTTCGGATTTATTGCCGGTAAAGTGGTTCTACACATGTCGGCGTTGCTGAATGAGCCTCTGTGTGTGTTTGACTGCAGATGCCCAGACTGAAGCAGCCAAACCCGTTTTATCTGGGCTCTCTGAGGAAAAGCCTGACGGACAGAGAGACGGAGGAGATGCAGAACATTCTGAAGTGAGTCCAGACTGGGCTTGAGTCATGGATGCGCCTTCTTTCGGGAACATTACTTAAGAGCCTGCAGGAGGTCTGAGTAACGCTGTTTTAATGCCAGTCCAGCACTGAACGTTTCATCGAGGCCTTTCCTTTAACTGTGGGTTTTGATTAAAGGGGGGATTAGATGGGCGTCGTGTTTATCGTAGATTAACGATTAAACACCCACGTTCTGTGTGTGTGTGTGTGTGTGTGTGTGTGTGTGTCAGGCTCACATCGGGAGTGGAGAACACGCTCTTCCACTATGTTCTAATGGAGACAGTGCAGGGTATCTTCATCGCGCCCACACACAGAGAGGTTTCCCAGCTCAGCGGCTCTATCCACCCTCAGCTCATCCGCAACTTCCACCACTGCTGCCTGTCAATACGGCACGCCTTCCAGCAGAGCCTCCCACCACGGGTACGAGGGACTGGGTGTGCAGACATGTGGAGGATCTAATGGACTTATTTTGACTTTCACAACAGTTTTGATCCGTCGTGCCCTTTTCTACCATACCATACATTTATTACGTGTCTTTAATAACCGTGTAAATACACATCAATTACACATAATTCCAGCCACAGTAGTGTAACTACAGGTGACATATTTACTGTTAGATAAATTACAGTAATATAGCTTGTGTTACTGCAGGTGTAGCAACATTAGAAACATATCTCTTAATAACGTGTTATTACACGTGTAATAACATTCATATATTAATATGAAAGGACAAGCTGCACTACATTTATGCAACTTTCACTATTACTTCCGTGCATGTTTCCCAGGCCTAGTTGAGCCTAGTCATTGACTGGTTCACCTTTAAGTCCAAGACTAGACTTACTCCTTGTCCAGTAAGCACTTTGGGTTATTATGTCCAGACACGAAGCCGATAATGTTGAACCCGTCCAAAAAAACTGTCTCTGTTGTTCTCCTTGTTCCCCTCTGTGTGGTTTCAGGAAAGACGAGGAGCTGACAGGCCTCCGGCATCTCGAGGGCTCGGTCCGGTTAAAGAACATGGTGTCCTGTTCCAGTGTAAACCAGAGAACTGGACTGACCAAAAGAAACCTCCCCCCACCATGACGTACTGGGTCATCGGGTACGTACTGAATTCCGTTCTCCTTTAGAGGAAGCTGGTCTAGTGTACTATAGGTGGGATGGATTTAGCAAATTTCAGCAGTCAGTACAAGATCATAAATCAAGTGTGATTCATTCTTTGATGCAGTTTGGGATCAACTGGGATAAGCTGAACTATTCCTGCGTCGAGGAACGCACTTCTTTTCTGCGAGGGTTTTAAAATTGACGGAAGGCTTGAAGCAATTTTCCATCTTAGTTAAATCGACACTGAAGTCGGCAGCCCTGGCGGCGGCGGCGGGTTGTTGTCTGTACTGATAAATCTAGTGGAAAGGAAAGGTAAATAGGTCTGAGTGCAGCGCAGATCACCTGCAGCTGGGCCTGAATGGAATCTCGCACAAACCGGGGGCAAAAAGAGCCGTCGTTTATCAGCCCACTGCCTCTGCTTCCATGCAGTACGTCCTGCGTTTTTCCATGACGTGCTCACTGCCCATCGCGATCACTCAGGAGCCAAATACACCACTTTCATGCTTTGATCTACAATACAAGAGCCTAAACCACAGCTGTTGCTCTTTTGTGTGACCACACACACACACACACACACACACACACACGAGAAAACCATCAAGAGTGTCACATTTGTTTTCTGTTCCAGGCGGATGGTCCTAGAACCTGTACCTCAGGAGTTCTACGTGTGTTTCCACGACTCCGTGGCAGAAGTGCCGGTGGAGATGGCTTTCAGGCTGTCGTTTGGGTTGGCCATGTGATGTTCCTTCAGCATTCCTGGGATCCACCAAGTATGGGATCTTGCTCTACCTGTTGTAAGGGAGTGCAGGTCTGATGCGCAGAGCTCGGGGGGAAACGTTTTCCAAAAGGAATAAAGGGCCTAATGAGGAAGACACGCCGGAAAATGTGTAAACCTCCATTCAGGCCTTGATGTTTATAGCAATGGAGGGAACAACGGACCGAGTTCAGCTCTGGCTGTTGATTAAAGCCACCGCTGGGCTCGGAAATTGTGTAGGTGTGCAGTCCAGTCACTGAATGGTGTTAGCTGACAGACCTGTCCGATGAAGTGTCTTCTGACTGTCTGACTGTCAGATGTGTCTGATGAATCTCAGTGGTTATACCTCAGGTTGTGCTGTATTTCATATCAAAAAAGGGCTTAAAGATTGGATGACAGCAGTGCAAGCTCTCATATTTCAACCATTTTGAATTATTCATGGATCAAAACGCTGTTGTGCCTCAATGTTTGCCAGTCCAGAGCTCTGGAAGTCTCAACTTTCTGGTCAAGGTGTTTAAGATATACTCCAGTACTATTCCACCTAATGTGTGTCCGTCACATACACTCGTCTTCAAAAAATAGTTGCACCCTGAAAGGATCCAACAGGACGACGCTCGTCCACACACTGCTGCCGTCTCAAGATCTCGCCTTGAAGACACAGATGCTACGCCGTGGTCAGTCTCATCTCCAGACCTGTCCCTGATTGAAAATGTGTGGGACGCTATTGGACGCTCTATCAACACTCCACCCCTACCACACCATCTGCAGAACTGAGGGAGAACATTCAAGCTGCATGGGATGGATCATCACAGGACACCATTAGGAACCTCTACACCTCCATGCAGAGACGTCTGGCGTGTTGCGTTAAACCCGACGCCGTCCTGAGAGACACCACTTCTGTATGAGTAGATCAATAAATACTGATCAGATCAGTTCTTCCAAACTGCATTTCAGTCCAACATTTCCTCCTGTGTGCAGTTTTTTGATGATTAGTGTAGAGTTGTTTGTTTACCAACACATTCATTTTAATAACAGATAAGCCTCGACTTGAAGCAGTATAATAGAAGACGATGTCAGCACGTCCGAGTTAATGACGTACGTACAGGGAAATTCTGTTTATTTATTTGTTTTCCTGCAGCAGTCAAACAAAAGAGACTGGAGTACAAGAACAAAACCATCAGGACGACAGGTTTGGAGAGAGCAGTTTGTTTTTCTTCTGACAGAGAAGGACCAAATGGAATCTAAGGGCTTATCATACTTCTATATAAAGTCACTGTCAAACTTGTTGGAAGTCAATGAAAACACCAGTCAGATTCACATTAATGGACATACGGTGTTTCTGCGCGACAGCTACAGTTTACTGTCGACTACCTTAAAACAAAATCCAGCTGTTATTTTTTAATATGGGGGAGATGTTTGGTAATTTAATATGTAGCAGTTCGGTTGTTTTCTACAGGTCAAATATGTGTGAAAAATGCAAATAAACCTGCCGTGTAAGAATCTGTTGTGAGAATTTATTTCAGTGTTTTTACGAATAGAATTCAAGATGCCAAAATAACACAAACACACTCAATGTGAACTTTTACACGGATTCAACACAACTGAGTCAAATGAAAGTTTACGTTTAAATATTCTCAACAGAATAAAGACAAAACCACGGGAGAGCTCTGTGTGTGTGTGTGTGTGTGTCTCACGTGGTTACGAGGAACATTAACAAAGGCATGTGGATCCCAGATCACAGTCCAGTTCCTTCTGCTAACTCAAGTTACCACGAGTCAAATAAACAGTCGAGTCGTTGATGCTGAATTTGGTTCCTCTGCATACAATCCAAGTGTGTTTGAACACCAGACCGGATTCTACATTAGAAGGAGTAATTTAAGGTGGTATGAATTTTATTCTCTTACAGTTGGTGCAACACAGAGTCGCTGACTTTGTCCAACATCCTGCACTCTGTAGGGTGTAAAACCTATTTGTCCTGTTCTGCGTTCTATACAGTTGATCATATTTACGGTTGCATATGTCATAGGTCCCCCTCAAGCTGCGTTCTCCACAAGCAACAGGTTCTTCTTGTAGCAGTCCAAACTGCAGAGTGGAATCCCAGTCTTTGAGCAGGAGTACTTCTTCAGATTGGCGCATCCAGAGACACCACAGCTCACCGGAGCTGGAGGCAGCGGCCGTGGAGGGGCAGGGCTCGGAGCGGGCACCCCAAGTGGGTAGGAGATGGCTGCACCCTGTGCAGAATCAGAGTAGCGCACCATGGGCGCCTGTGCTTGCTTGGACTTTCGCTCTTTCATGCTCTTAATCTTGGCCTTGCTGGTCTTGGTGAGCCTCTCAATGGTCTGGTTCTTGTTCTCCTCCGCCTTTTTGGCAGCCTGGAGCCGCCTCTTCCGGGCCCGTTCCTCACGCTTCTGCAGCATCTCGGCCGTCATCTCCTTCTCTTTGTAGCCCATGGGCAGCTCCAGTAAAGGCTGGCTCTGCTGTTTGTGCAAGAGTGCTTTCTGTTGTGGGACGAGGACAAATAAAGGGGGATGAATTTCTCTTCAAAGATGAATCGTCCATTATAGTGATCTTTAACGAACACTAAATGGCACAAATGCCCGTAAGTAAATAAGAGCAAATGATTGTATCAGCACAGCTGGATATCAGAGACAATTACCCATCGGTAAATTTAGTCCTGACCATGTTTAACTACGTCCATGCAATGTTAAAATATCTAACGTCCACCATACCTGTCTGGCAGTGAGAAGAGACTCGTCTATCTCTTTCTTGAGCTCGCCATTATCATCCAGTTCTCCTTTCTCAAGTGCATCAAGCCACTTCTCCTCCTCATCCAAGGGACCTTCCACAAATGAATCTGTGTCCATATCCGGCAGTGGAGAAGGGTCCAAGTTACTGTCCTCATCTGGAACATGAAACACAATGTAAAAAAAACAAGACATTCAGGAAGGGACTGAGAGAAGGGAAGGAGAGAAACTGAACAAGGAGAGAACAGCCTGGCTGACATTTGGAGTGGCAGATGATGGCGAATCGTGATGAAGAATGACGAGCACAAAATGTTTAAAGGACAAATTCCAAAGATTAGGACCTTAAAATATGTCCAAGCAAAAATGTTTGCTCAATTATTAAAGCTAAAAATGAAAGACAAACCGAGGCTGAAACAGTACACACTGGCACTCCGTAATGTGATCATGCTTCCTGTGGGGTAGTACAGCACTAGAGTGCTTGAGTAGGTTGAGAGTCATCTTTTTGATGTTCATTTAAAATAAATTCACTGTCAAAGTCAATTAATTTGTCTTTTTTTTTAAGATAATATATTGGGTCGGTTTTGTCCGATACTAAAATGAACATCAGTATCTGAAAATGTGGTATCGTGACATCTCACCAAGCCAGGCACGGTACTGCTCAATAGGAACTCCCTCTGAAGGCTCGTCGTCGTCATCATCATCATCAGTGTCATCGTCACTGTCCACAATCAAAGGAGACAGGGTCTGCAGAGCCTCTGGAACCACCGTAAAGGTGGGCACACTGAACAAAGAGCAATGAGACACAGAACAGAGGAATGTTACTTGCAGCAGAACATTATATTACAGCACATAAGACGTTTATGAGGCGAATGAACGTGCTGAGGAGGTCACATTACAGAACATCACTGACCTCTTGGTGCCCAGTGTTTGCCCTCCTAATTTGATCTTCAGCTTCAGCTGTGGAGGTTTCAGAACAATGCCGGAGTCCGACTCCAGAGCCTCGGAGGAGAAACTGTGTCCATCATCACGGTGATGCTTCTTCTTATGTTTCTTATGCTTCTTGTGTTTCTTTCTGTGGGCACTGTATTCGTCTTCATCCCCTGGAGGACAAAAGGACAAAAGGACATTGCACAGAGACGGTCACCTGACTTCATGGGTCACTGACTTGTTCGTACTCAACTAGGTTTAAAAACAGAGAGAGAGAAATTACATCATTTTCAGGTGAAGAAAATGAATGGATAAAGGCAAGTCTGTGTTTAAGCAAAGCACACATATTGAAAAGTTGATCCTTCTGTTAAAATCTGGAGCATTGCTGTGAGATTTTGATTGCATTCAGTGACAAGAGCATTACTGGCATCAGTTGTTGTTGGATGATCACCAACCCAGCTCATCCCCAAACCATCCCAAAGGTACTGGACGGAGCATCTTCATTCCAGAGAACACAGCTCCAGCTCAATGCTGGGGTGTATTAGTTACCCCTCTACCCCACGCCTTAGACACAGTCAAAAGTGTTCAAATGTATCTGCTCCAGAGTCCTATTCTATTGGTAGTCTTTCTCTACAGAAATCAAGATGTGTGGATTTACACATATCTATCTATCTATCTATCTATCTATATATATATATATATATATATATATATATATATATATATATAGTTTAACTTCAATAAAATTGATTTGAAAAATAAAATAAAATAGACACAAATAGTAAGTAAGATAGTTAAAGTAAATGATAATAAAAACAAAGTAATAGAAATTAAGATAGTAAACATTGCAACAAAATATAGTAACAATTTCATCTTAACAAATTAAAAGTCTTAAAAAAGATATTTATTTTTTATTATAATTTAAAAAAGTTAAAATTAATAGAATAGTAAAAATAAATGACAATAAAATAAAGGGATAGAAATGAAGATCGTAAACATTACAACAAAATAAAAGTAAGGACAATTTCAAATTTTACAAATTAAAAGTCCAAGACTAATTTTTGAAATAGTAATAAAAAGGATAAACTGGGTTAAAGCGGTCAGAGGCTGTGTGAAGGTGGTTAGATATTAAACGTTTAGAAGGTTTAGACTGGAGTGTTAGACTGGAGCTGAGCTGAGCTGTAAGCTCGATAACCAACGCTTACCTACGAGGAACCTGGGGTGAATCATGTCCTTCCTCTTCCCCATGAATCGCTGGTTTTGGCCGCTCAGCTGCTCCACATTATAAGCCTGAATTCCTCGTGTTTACCTGTGATTTATGTCGGAGCTGTAGGATAGCCTCTGCGCTCCCTAACAAAACAAACGACCTGCAACCAAAAAGAGCCTCTAAACTGCAAAAGTAGTCGTTATTAAACCAAACAATCTGCATCTACCACCTTAATTATCCGGTCATAAAAAACATTCACCCCTCGAAAACATTTCTTTGCTATATTTCTTGCGTTTATGAAGAATTACAAAGTACAACAGACTCTTAATTTGTATTCCGGGCAAATCCAGGCGCCGGGTTTTCTGGGTAATGTAGTCCACAAGTAACGGTTGTCTATGGCGTTCTAATCCTTTCTGGACTACATTTCCCAGCAGCCCCTACAAACAAGCCCGGCGAAAACTGAAGGTTGGTCTTATAATGGACGTGATCTCCAGATTTGTGTATGGTGTCATATTTGATCTTTGTTTACGGGAACAACGCGGTGTTTCATTTTATTTTTATATATAATTAGTTGAATTGATCTGCAGGTTTAATCTGCATCGTGGGCAGACGCAGAGCCTTACAGCTCCTGTGTTCAGTCTGTTTCAAATTCACCATACACTTTAGACTTCAGCTCAGTGTAACACCTAACGATATTAAATACATATATTTTACACTTTATTAAATACATTATACACTGTATTATATACGTTCTTATATGTTTGTTTATGACTCTTATTTTGCCTGTGTTCTCCACCTGTAGGAAACATGAACTACTCGAGGTTTCTGACAGCAGTGAGTGCAGCGAGAAAACCTTCCCCCATTCGCATCCTCAGTAAGCTATGGTTCCGCTCTTATTTAACACAGAAATACAGAAACAAACCTTGAATCTTGAATGTAGTCTAAATATCTCATATTTATATTATTATTTATTAACTATATTCCTGGACTTTTATTATGTAGTTCAGCCTTATGTTGTTTTAGTGTTCTGTTTACACCTGTGTCTTAAAATCATCTTTAATCCAGTCTAATTATCTCATATTTATATTATTATTTATTAACTGTATTTCTGGACTTGTGTGGACATGTGGGACATGTAGTGTAAATAGGAAGTATTTGAGGGTTAAAGGCAGTTTTAAAATAGGAATAAAAAGGTGTATGTGTATGTTCTTGTCCAGCCGAGCTCCAGCAGCGCTCTCCTCCCTCCCTGATTTCTCTTGCTGGTGGAGCCCCGAACCCAAACACCTTCCCGTTCCTCTCTGCCACCATTAAAGTGAAGAACGGAGAAACAGTTTCATTTGATGAGACCATGATGAAGAGAGCTTTGCAGTATTCTGGCTCTAATGGGTAATCTCTGATTTTCCCGAGTTTGAAAGTGTTCATTTAATTAATGAGAGGCTTTCTACAGTATGCCTTTGTGGCTGTTTGCCCTCAGTATCCCTGAGTTGGTCTCATGGATGAAGGAGCTTCAGAAAAGGCTGCACGACCCTCCTACAATCAACTACAGCCCAGAACGAGGCCAAATGGAGATGTGTGTCACCACTGGCAGCCAGGAGGGACTCTGCAAGGTATTGTCCTCCAGCTCTGTGATGTCATCTTACCCTGCTGTCCTGGTTTCTCCATTGTCTTTGCTCATAGGTCACAGTGACTGGTCATGATTGGTCATTTCTTAATCAACATAGACTTTACATGCACTCAATAATCTGATCTTTGGATTTCTGCAGGTGTCTGATTATTCTCGTGATTATTCGTGTAAACTGGATGCTCCGATTTCTTCAATCGGATTAAAGCCTAGGAATCCGAGAGCTGGATTTGAGCTCATTGTTCATGTACACATAGAATAAAGATGCTTGTAAAGTAGGAATCAGTTTATTGCTTGACTCATGTAAACCCAGAGCTTTCCCATTATCTGATTTCCCAAGTGCATGTAAAGCAACGATTACTATAAACAACAGTTACGGACAAAATCTCATTTTCATATTTAAGTGCACGCACTCAGTTTTACTGTGGCCTGATATTGCAGAAGGCAGCGTTTTATTTGACAGTTTACTACACGTCCAGGACACTGTTAGACATTGTTAGACAAAGTTTCTGTCTAATAATGTGTAGAAGAGCAGCAGTACAGGTAGCAGTTAGCAGCAGATGTGCAAACATGCTGAAGTGTTATTTGAGTCTTATTTGCAAATTAGCATCAAATTGAAATCAAGTTTTAATGTCATCACATTACACAGGCTTAAGGGTGAGTCACTGGCAGCAGTTAAACAGAGGAATACAAACTCAGGAGAAGAAAATAAAACTAAGAATAAAGATAAGAATATAGATGTATGTAATACAAATATGACATTTACATCTGCACTAGATTAGAGAGAATAGAATTAGAATAGATAGAATTAGAGAGTAGCTGTGGTGTGTGAAGGCAGTTGGGTCTTTGGTGGCTATAGTGGGACACGGTCTTTGGTGGGTGCAGTTGGAGACAGTCTCTGGTGGATGCGGTTGGAGACAGTCTTTGGTGGGTGCAGTTGGAGACAGTCTCTGGTGGATGCGGTTGGAGACAGTCTCTGGTGGATGCGGTTGGAGACAGTCTCTGGTGGATGCGGTTGGAGACAGTCTCTGGTGGATGCGGTTGGAGACAGTCTTTGGTGGGTGCAGAAAGTTTATGTGGCGTGATGTTTTAATGAGACAGGTGAGATGGGCTGTGACTGGACGTGGACTGGAACACCAGGCCATCGACTGTTTAGCAGCCTGGTGACCTGGAGGAAGAAGCTGTCTCAGAACCGGCTGCTCTTTAGAGCAGATAGAGCTCAAGAGAGCATTAATACCCTCGTCTGCGTAGGACGGCCCTTTCGTGTGGGTGTTGGTTGACTGATGTAATACAATCAGCTGCCCAGTGATGTTGAGTTTGCTGCAGTTTGAAAGATCCATGTGATTCATGTCTCAAAGCCCTCCCAGCACTGCTGGTATGAATGGAGAGTCCCAGCTGATTGGTAGGAATTGGCAACGTGAGGAGAACGTTGGGAAAACTACTCAATTACTTAAGTAATTACTTTAAGGGTAAATGGATACAGGGACGCACCAAATATTCGGCAACCAGATTTTTTGTCTGAAAATGGCAAAATAAAGCATTTGTGAGTGGAAACACTGAATAATTTGTACCTGCGTTTCTAAACCCTGGTCCTGGAGGCACCCCTGCCCTGCACACTTCTGTGAGTTCCTTCATTAACACCTCTTCCACTCTGAAGGGCAGGGCAAAGTGTACCGAACAATGAGGTTTTTGACCAGCGTGGAGTGAGGCGCTCTTTGTAAACATGTCAGCTGGGTAAAAGCGTTTTGTAGGGTCAGACAATGACGCATTGTTGGGTCTGAATTATAAGAGGCTGGGCAGTTTTTTTGAAGTCATATTGTGCTTTGTTGGTTTGTCTGCTGTTCAAATGTTCAGTGTTCAATAAATCATTTAACATTGTATTTTTGTCATTATAAGAGTTTGAGAGAGTAAAATTTGCAGTGCGCTCTCTGGGTGGGTGGTTGGTATGATGATGCAATGGTGGCAGTTCAAAAAAAGAGGCTTTGATTGGCTTCACGTGTGTCTGTCTTCACCGTCTTAGTATCGGGAGCATCGTATGTGATGGGGAGAGTCCGAACAGGGTTGGGGAATTGACTGTTTCATCCAATGCACCTTGAACCAGAGTTTAACAGAACCGGAGTAAATAGTGTTGGAAAAGGTTAATGGTCTCCGGTTTTCTGTTCCTCACCGAAGGTGTTTGAGATGCTTGTCAATCCTGGTGATAACGTGCTTCTCGATGCCCCCACCTATTCAGGAACTCTGGCCGCGGTAAGTCTTTCCTCTTCTGATATTTCGAGAGCAGTCTCGTGGTATTTCCAATAAAGGTTACAGTCAGGGTTTGCGTAGAGAGAACAGCTCTTTGACTCAATGCTCGTCAGCTTCTCCTCTGAACTTCCATCCTTTAATCATCACTCACAGCTCCAACCACTGGGCTGTAACATCATTAACGTGCCCAGTGATCAGTACGGGATGATCCCGGGTGGCCTAAAGGACATTCTGGCCCAGTGGGACCCTGTAGAAGCGCGGAAACACGGCAGCACTGCACCCAAGGTCCTGTACACCATCCCCAACGGAGGCAATCCCACGGGAGCCTCTATGACCTTCGAGAGGAAGCAGAAAGTCTATGAGGTACTGGTTTCCTCCCAGTCAACGAAGTAAATATAGAAAGAAAGGAATATCATGTCCTGGGGGCTGGTGATGTAATCACAGCCAGTATGTATTTATGTTTGTTTACAGCTCGCAAGGGCGTATGACTTTCTTATCATTGAGGACGACCCATACTATTTCTTGCAGTTTCAGAAGGTACGTGTTGGTTTATTGCTCTTCTGGTGTTAGTCATGATCATATTATTGGTGTTATCTAATCCAGCTGATAACCCCTGCAGTGTTCAACCCTCCCAACTGAAAGGGCCTGTATGTTGGTTCAACTCTAATCTCATTCGACTCATATCTAACATACCTCATTCAGCCAATCAAGGATCTTAGATTGCAGTAATTAGGTGGATCACGTCTGGGCACAGGGTTGTTGTGCTGGAAGGTAGCTCTTCAGGAGCAGGGCTGGAAACCATTGGTGTAATCAGTAATCAAAGTAGATCAGGTGAATGAGCTCTTCTCACCTACACATCAATAACGTGAAAAACACGTACAGTACTCTACGTGACTGCTTTTCCCTTTTTCCAGCCATGGGCTCCTACATTTCTGTCGCTCGATGTTGATGGACGAGTTATACGAACAGACTCCTTCTCCAAGATCCTGTCATCAGGGTAGGCGCAACTGTGTATTTGCTGGAGTGTTTAAACACTGTGTCCACTCACTGTCCACTCCTTGTAGATGTGAAGTCAGAGACAGAAGCTCATCTGTTTCTGCACAGTTTGTGTTGGTCGTCCTCTGGTCCTTCATCAGAGCTCACAGGACGCTGCCCGCAGGACGCTGTCGGCTGGACATTTCTGGTTGGTGGACTGTTCTCGGTCCAGCAGAGACACTGAGGGGTGTAAACACTCCAGCAGCACTGCTGTGTCTGATCCACTCGTACCAGCAACACACACTAACACACCACCACCACGTCAGTGTTACTGCAGTGCTGAGAATGACCCACCACCCACATCATATCTGCTCTGTGGTGGTCCTGTGGGGTCCTGATCATTGAAGATCAGGGTGGAAGGAGATGCATGCAGAGGTTACATGTAGATACATATAAGGTTTTATTTATTGTTAGTAACATAAATTGCTGACTGATTCAGTCTAAACGACTGATTTTATGGACTAAAATTGTGACAGTGAAGCATGACTGCCTTCAGGCCTCTGTGTTTATCAGAGTTACTCAGTAACTCACTAAGGCAGCCACGGAAAAAAGACCCAAGAGCATTTCCACCCCGGTGGAGAGTCAGCTGCTCAAATCTGGTGGCATAAGCTCATTGAATTACTCGCGCTCTGGAAGAGTAAACAGCTTCTTCAGGAAGGTCACACACAGGATTTATAATTTGGCCAACAGAACATGTAGGCTGGGTGGGTTTGGACATAGTGGGGACAGCATGATGGAAAAAGGAAAAGAGAGGGATAGAGAGAAGCCCTGTCCCAAAGCTCTGACACCTATAGCTCTGCACACCTTGAGGGTCTTGGGTTTAAAAGACGCACGGGCTCTGCGTGGTTCCGGGTGAGATCACCGTTTAAATGAGTTCATTTGCAGGATCTTCCAGGCGGTGCAACCGTCTAAGGCTAGAAACATACTTGCTGTTTGGCCATGTGTTCATGGAGACAAGCAGCATGTATATCACTGGAGACGTCCACTGGATTGCAGACCAGAGAACACTGACCAGTTTACCACACCGACTAAAATAATACTGAACCCTCGCCAGTGGTTCCGATTAGGGCAGAGACCATGTGGTGTTAATACTAATGTAATGTTAAGATTCAAACCGCGTGTGTGTGTGTGTGTGTGTGTGTGTGTGTGTGTGTGTGTGTGTGTGTGTGTGTGTGTGTGTGTTTGCAGGTTAAGGATAGGGTTTGTCACTGGTCCAAAGCCATTAGTGGACCGTGTGGTGCTCCACATTCAAGCATCCACCATGCACACCAGCACCTTCACACAGGTTAGATTGACAATTGATGTCTCTCTCTTTCTCATGCACTCTCTCTCTCTCTCTCTCTCTATCTTTGTCATGCACTCTCTCTCTGTCTTTCTCTCTCTCTCTCTCTCTCTCTCTCTCTCTCTGTCTCTCTCTCTCTGTCTCTCTCTCTCTGTCTCTCTCTCTCTCTCTCTCAGTGTAAACCCCACTGAACCACCTTAATTAGGGAAGCAGGGCAGTTTCTGAACCTTGCACCCTTATATGCGTTCTACCCCCCCCCCCCCTCCACTCCAGTTATACTGTAATATTATTATTATTTCTGCTCTGTCATTTCCTGAATATGTGAGAGTAATTATTCCACAGTATCGTGAGATGGTTTCAGCTCGTTATCATTGCAAAACCGGTCACATGGGGTGATTGGGTGTCCATGGCAGTTGTTTTGCATTTCCAGTTTGGGCTGTGAATGGCTTTGCCTAAATTAGAAAAAAAGAAGATATGAAAAGCTTCAGTCTAGACCAGCTGCAAGACCAGTTATTGAGGGTGGTGCATTTATGAGGCTCCAGTCTTACTAACACACACACACACACACACACACACACACACACACACACACACACACACACACACACACACACACACACAGTTTGTATGTTCACCTTAATCGTTTCTCTGATGGTAAACTAAGAGACAGGCAGGGTGGGACACTGGTCGCCAGTGTGTTTTTCTTCCATACTGTGTGTGTGTTCTTGTGTAAACCCTTCTTCTCCGTTATCTACAGCTCATGGTCTCACAGCTGCTTCACAGTTGGGGTCAGGAGGGTTTCCTGAAACACATCGATGGGTGAGTTGAACGCAGCTGAACTGAACATTGTTTAATAGCTGTACTCAACACCAGACACCAGCCTCTAATGCACAAGATGGCAATGCACAGTATGATACTCTAATCAGCTCATTAACAAGCCCTTCAGAGCTGCAGGGGGTGTGTTAAAGGTAAAACCTGCAGGGCAGGGGTGCCTCCTGGACCAGGGTTGAGAAACACTGGCCTAGATTAAGTGTGGTTAACGGAAACGGTGGCTGTGGCATATTCTTAAAAAGTGCTGTTTAAATACTCATTGTGTTCGAGGTGACAATCAAATTCCATTTGAACTGAAATGGTTGATGGAGTTGTTAGTGCAGATTGATAAAGCAGAAGATGCTGTGTCTGTCCTGATGGAGGAAATCTCTTGTGTGTCTCAGGGTGGTGGAGTTTTATGCAGCCCAGAGGAATGCCATCCTCTCGTCGGCAGACAGATGGCTTAAAGGTTTGCTTTCCCTGAGAATGACACTCTCATAACATATCATTCTCCAAGCATCGCTCCTGTTCGTGAGCATATTCTGTGTCATAGCTTAAGTGCTTCGTCACGTAAATGCAAATCGTTTATCACTAGTATTCAGAGGTTTCGTGAGTTTAGTCTTTACACTGAGCTCAGTTTCCCTTTAGATATCTTGGAATATCTTGGTGTGGTGTTCACTCAACCCCTTCAGAACCTTCTTGGTGCTAAGATGCTTGTGGGAAGCCCAGCTCTGATCACTTTTAGGTTGTGAATTATTAGACAGAGTAAAAGGTAGAAGAACAACTTACGTGGCTTATAGTTAAACCAAGTCTTAATGTTCAACTGCTGTCTTTATAGTTGAATGTTCTGTTTATTTTCTTTTATTGCTGAATTTCAAACAGTTGGTGAATGATTTATGTCTTCCACGATTGCTTTCTACAGATGTAGCAGAGTGGCACGCCCCAGCAGCCGGTATGTTCTTATGGATTAAACTAAAGGGCATAAAGGACACCCAGCAGCTTATAATGGAGAAGGCACTGGAGAAAGAGGTACTCACATATGACGTATGGTGCTTTTTCACTGCATGGTACCTACAGCACTCTACTCAACTCTTCTCAGCCTTTTTCTTTAACACGAGTCTAACTTGGTACCCGGTACCTCACTCCTGTCACATAAGATGCTTCTGAGACTTGAAGGATGAGGATGAGCGCATGCCTCCAATACATGTGAAGCCAACCACCACCTCTTTTTGAACTGCCATCATTTAGCATCATTGCTGGGTAGCCAACACACTTGGAGGAAAGCACCAGGTCTCCTGCTCAGATACAGCGGCTGACAGACGCCTGTGCTGGAGAGAGCGCCATTTACCCTTGAAAGCGGACAGACTGGCAAGTCTGCTGTGCCACTCTGAGTCTGGGTCTTTTAAATAGAGCTGATCACATATTTATAGAATGTATAAACCTTTAGAACCCAAGTATTAAGTGTTTTGTGACATCACCAGGTAGAACTAAAGGTAGGTAGGTTCTAAAACATGAGTCAAGTCAAGTGGTGTCGATACAAATCAGTGGAAAAGCACCAATATACACAATAACAGCCACAGGATCAGATTTATTTTAATCATTCAATGTATGAATTTCAAGGATCCAATATGTTATATAAACACACACACACACAAACACACACACACACACACATAAACACACAGTAACGAGAACAAGCAGACACATATCCAACCTCTGAAAATGTACTACCCCACATCCAAGTAAAGTGCTTCATGCCAAAGCCTTTATATTCAAACCCAAGCTGATGTTTATGTACTTCAGGAAGTGTTTAATTAGCGCTGCTCTCTGCCCTGAATGTCACATGGTGGCTTTAATAGGGCTCAGAGGGGAGAGTCTGAGTGTGAGCCTGTTTGTGTGGAAATTAACCGCCAAGAATCCAAGCAAAGATCCTGCCTGCCTGCATATGAGCAGAATGTTTCATCACCTCCCACACACACTCTCCAACACACACACTTAAACAGAGGCTGTGCTGATTGGTTGTTTCCACTTAGAAAAGAGCACAGAGCACAATGAGCTGTTTTTCTCTCCTTCCATCTGTACTCAGAGCTGCCATTTTTCCACATTTTCAGATTTGTGACAATGCAACCCTGTGGCTGTTCGGTGTCAAATAGATGTTCTGTGTGCACGTGGAAAAGAGACATTCAGGCTTATCAATTTCTGATTACCAGGTGCAATTAGATGATCACACATTTAGATGGTAATATTTAATATGTATTCAGTGACGCTGAAATTCATAAAATGTGTTTTATCTTACCAAAGCCAAGGCCTCAACTTCCTGTTAGTGATTGCTTCTCTGTGCCCATATAAAAAGAGGTTAATTTGACAGAACTTGCTTGTATTTACCAACATATAGTACGGTGGGGAACCCCAGAGAGCTCAGTGGACACCTAAGAATCAGGAATGTCTCTTGGAGTTACAGATTCCAAGACAATCAAACATTTAAAACAACTGTACATATGTACATTAGGGAAAAAAGGAGGTGGGGCCACTTTCTTCGAGAATAACCGCCCCTTTAGCTGGTAGGAAAACTGGTTTGGTGTGGATGGTCATGAACAACCAACAGGGCACACCAGCCATGAACTGGTAGCTACTGGAACACTAGTGTCACCGTGTACAGCAGTTTCTCCTCAGCCTTGGTCCTGGAGGCACCACTACCCCATGGAGCCCTCCCGCAGATCTGAAAGGGCTTGTTAATGAATTGATTGGGTGAATCAGGTGTGTTGAGAGCACAGAAAGCTATAAAATAAGCAGGGCTGGGGTGCCTCTAGGACCAGGGCTGAGAAACACTGGTCTACAGTCTCTCTAGAGTTAAGCGAGTTTACCGTTACCATGGATCCCATGTAGAAAAAAGCCAAATGTGACACATTTAAGACTCAAACAGGCAAAGAACAGCCTTTCTGGAGGAACGTTTTATCAAACATCACTGGAGACGAAAAGTATAGGTGAGGTATTTCACCCCAAGAACACTGTACCTGTACATGCACATGTTAAGCATGGTGGTGGTAGCAACAACATGCTCTGGAGATGTTTTGCTGTCATTGCAACTGTTTCAATACCTAAAGTGGATTGATAATAATAACCCCTGACCTCAGCTTTGTTTGTCTGTTCCAAGAAGCAGATATGATTGAGGAACACAGTTCTTTACAGTTTATAGGCAATGACATTGCCTGAGTATCTACAGTCTACTTTGGATTCCGTTGCGTTCAGTTTCAGATTACAATCTGAGGTCAAATAAGGCTCAGATATAAACCAGTTTCCTCCAAACTCTTTGTTTAGGTGCTTCTTGTTCCTGGAGGAGTGTTTAACATTAACAGCTCGGAGCCCTGCCCCTATGTGAGAGCTGCCTTCTCCCTCTCCACACCCCAGCAGATTGATGAGGTATCTCACCTCGCTCATGCTTCATGATGATTTCAGGAATACTTTGCAGCAGCTGCCTCACCCTCACACTTTGCCACCAAAAATAAACTTCAGTCACACTTTGCTTTACTTCAACAGGCTTTCAAGAGGCTCTCGGCACTAATCAAGGAGGCTTTGTGAGAAGTTTTGAAGATGATGTTTCATTATGGGAGATCGGTGTTGTAATGGATGTTTCTCACCGCAGAATGTGGGCAATTAGCTACTGCATTTTGATACACTACAAGTATGTTTGTATGCTTAGTTGAAGGTTATTTACTGGGTTAATTAATACTGGCATTGTCTGGATACACAGGGTACGTCCATGAATCATTAGAAGTTGTGACAAGAATGTAATCATTACAGGAAGTGGTTTTAGGGTAAATGTCAAATGCTTATACATTTATATGGTAAATTCTCTCTTTATGGGGTGCCTATTACTTATCTCATACTTTGAGCTTTTTCCAGTGTACACTCTTTGAAATGACGGTGCTACAGAGGGTTCCTTGAGCAATAGTAAATTGCGGTTCTCAATCTGTGGTACACCTAAATGTTAAGGTTTGAAATCTGCATGTTTTTACCTGTATTTTTATAACATGACATTGTTTTGTATTCAATCTTTTACTTGTTAGAGCCTGAATCTGAGCCCCACACTCCAACTACAGTACTATAGCCACCCAATAGAACAGAGTTCTGCTGAAGATATGTGCATGAAATGATTGTACTGCTCTACAGATTTCATAATACTGGTGACAAATTAAGACATTTGAATATTAATACTATTTATAATTGTAATAAATAAATGTATAATGAGAAGAAATATGTAATTAACATCCAGAACGATCAAATCTCTACGCATATAACCAAACAATAAATACAATAACTCTATTATTGTATGTTTTTCTTTTAATAACTTCCAAACAGACATTAGAATAGAATAGAATAGAATAGAACTGTATTGATCCCTTGGGAGGGTTCCTTCATGGAAATTAAGGTTACATATTCAATAAAAATGCTTCTGGAAGAACGTAAGGTTGTACTGTCTGTATACTGTCCTAAAACACAGATGCAAAGGTACACAGAGAGAGAAAGAGGACTGTGTCCAGTATAGGGTTGGGCAATATATTGATATGTATGGAGCTGCCGGGCAGAAGGAGAAGAGGAAGACCTCAGAGAAGGTTTATGGATGTAGTGAAGGTGGACATGGAGATGGTTGGTGTAACAGAAGAGGAGGCAGGGGACAGGGCAAGATGGAGGCAGATGATCCGCTGTGGCGACCCCTAAAGGGAGCAGTCGAAAGAAGAAAAGGGGATATCGTTTATATATCAAGTTTCAATATTGAAATAACATTGTTTCGATCTTGCAGAAAACCTGATCCCCTGTTCGTCTCCGCCCCCACTAGTGTTCTCACACGCTATCATAAAAAAATTTAATAATTGTCATAATTTTTCACATCGTAATTTTCCACGTCATATATCGTATCAAATATTGCATATCGTCCTACCCTAGTACAGTATCTACTCTCAGTGTGTATATATAGTTCACTGACTCTGCTTCCCAAACTGACCCCAGCTCGTTGTTATTTTGAGTACAAAGGGCAAGCGCTCTCTCTCACTCTCTCTCTCTCTCTCTCTCTCTCTCTCTCTCTCTCTCTCACTCTCTCTTTCTCTCTCTCTCTCTCTCTCTCTCTCTCTCTCTCTCTCTCTATCTTATTGATTAATCAGATGCATACAGCCTTCCATTTTTAAACACAGGTGATGGCCTGCAAGGGCAGTCAGTTCTCCTGAGTCTCTACAGTGAAATCTGATCTAGACTGAAGGACGCTGTTCAGACTGTTCTACAGATGAGGCAGAATTTAGAATAAGGGGCTGTTTTTCAGGGTTGGCCACTGATCAGCTTGGTGCTCAATTCAGTCCGTCATGTCAGGTTTATGTCTGAATATTTGTGGACACCAGCTACTTTATGTTGCAGCTATTCCTGACAGATGTGCAAATGCACACGCAGCTTGTCTTGTCCATTTAGAAAGGTAGTGCCAATAGAATAGGACTGTCCGGAGCAGATAAACATGAACCGATTGGCACCATGCCCAATGCCAAGCATTCCGCTGCCCCGCGGCCTAATGCCCGGGGCCTTTATACCTTCTAGCCAATCCTTGCCATTTGGCATTGAGACCTTAGACACTGAACACCTGATGAACTGGACCCAAATAAAAATGGTTCAATGGTTCTTTCAGCTTTGGCCTAGAACAGCCACTTTCAAACAATAAAGAACCATGTTTGTAATAAAGATGCATAAATGAGAACCTTTTAATGATCTAACAAACGTTCACTAAAGATTCTTTACAGGTTCTTCACACATTGTCACAAACCTGAATTACACACCATTTGTTTTTGTGGTTCACAAATGGTTCTTCCATGGCATGGATACATGTGAACCCTTATTCTTAACAATCCCAGTTCAAGCTGCTTGCCATCGGCAGCTGGAATCTGCGAGAGCAGGTTGGCCATGCTCTCTGGGTGGGTAGATGACGCTCTCGCTCTACATCAGAGGCATCTAACAGCTGTTGGATCAGAGCTGGGGACCCAGCACGTTCCTCCAAGCTCATTGGCTGCCCAGAAGTAAGGCAATGGTGTCAGTTCAAAGGGAGGCGGTGCATGGCTTCAAATGTATTGGAGGAGGCATGTGCTTGTCTTCACCCTCCTAGGGAGATGGGGAGAACATCCTAACAGAGTTAGCTCATTGGTGCTTCCAAATCGGATGGGAAATTGGGATCAAATTATATATGTTAAAATAAATCAATTGCGTATCAGCCAATGAGAAACGAGAGCGACACCTGTAGGACTGGAGGAAGTTATTAATACAGTTCTTAAACAATTTTCTCTGTTGGGTAACTTTCATGTCCGTGATTTGTTGCTTCTCTTCTATGCTCTCTTTCTCACTTTCTGATTTGAAGGAGGAACATGAGGTTGTACCCTCCGCAGAGTGTGTGTGTGTGTGTGTGTGTGTGAGTGAGAGAGAGAGACTGTGTACAGCACTTCGCTGAAGTGTTTATGTACAGTTCACTGACTTGGCAAAGTCTCGCTATTATTTTGAGTAAACTCTCATCGACCCATTTGTGGCTGGTGTTTATCTTAGGCGTGAGCACTCTCTCCTCTGCTTTCTCCTGTCCTCTCACTCGCATATCCAATAATTAGACGCATAAACCCTTCCAGTTTTATATCAGATTTACTCCATCGTCTGATTGAGCTGATGAATTACTCTTTTGTGTAGTTTGTCATTTAATGATAATATCATCTGTTTATGACCTCTTGTTATTTTGAGGAGGACGGGTTCCCCTTTTCAGGCTTGGTTCCTCTCAAGGTTTCTTCCACGTGATCTGAGGGTTTTTTGGCTCATCGAGGTCACATTTGCTTTGCTCACGAGATTTCGCCCCGGATTTCTGTGTGAAATACTATGTAAATACATAGTAAACGACAAAACAGGCCCACTTATTCAGTCATTTGAAAGATAATTCTTATATCATCGCTGTCAGCAACCTCAAAAATATTTTTAAAAACATTTTTACTCAAATTTTAATAGATCACTAATCTCTGTATCAACTTTAGACGTGATGAATATAAAAGGAGCTTCGTTTTTGAATTGATCAAAACCCTTTTTCACAGTATTCTCTTTTGTAGATGTTCTAGTAAATCATAGCATCAGAATCATGGCAGTTCCGTGTTTCGCTCAAACCCGATTGGTCCAGTAGAATAAAATCTTTTACATTGCCTTCTACTGTAATGGCAGCTATGAGCTGCTTGAAGGAATGCGAGTACAGTTCTTTTGGTGAAGCTGTAGCTCATCTTGATGGGATTTAGGCCTCCAGCAGCTCCCTCACTTCAGCTCACAGCACTCACACAATCTGGATTAAGAGATAAAGGGGTAAAGAAAGCTCATGCTGGTCAGAGCCAAAACCTCCTAAAAGGCAGTTCTGAATGCTGTACAGTGTGTGTGTGAGGAGGGGCGGGTGTGTGTGTGTGTGTGTGTGTGTGTGTGTGTGTGTGTGTGTGTGTGTGAGAGGAGGGGCGGGGGTGAGTGAGAGACTGTGTGTGTGTGTGTGTGTGTGTGTGTGAGGAGGGGCGGGGGTGAGTGAGAGACTGTGTGTGTGTGTGACCGAGAGATAGAGAAATTGACTGTGTGTATGAGACGGAGACACTTTGTGTGTGTGAGAGAGAGAGACCGTGTGTGTGTGTGTGTGTGTGTGAGAGAGAGAGAGAGAGAGAGAGAGAGAGAGAGAGAGAGAGAGAGAGAGACTGCCCACATTCACTACGCCACCGAGTAGAGGAGAGCAGAGCAGGAGCAGTAAAGGAGGAGGAGCAGTAAAGGAGGAGGAGTAGAGGAACAGTAGAGTGTAGCAGTAATGTAGTTCAGTAGTAACGCTGCTGCTGCGGCTGATGATGTAGGAGCTGAGCGTTTTAATCCAGAGAGGAGCAGCAGGAGGAGCAGCAGGAGCAGGATGCGGTGAGTGACTCATTAACAGCAGCCGGTACGACCGTTACCGGAGCGGCTGGTGTGTTTATCGGGTTTAGGCGGTTGTGAGGAATTGGTGGCTGATTACACACACACACACACACACACACACTGACACACACACACACAGTGAGACACACACACACACACACACACACACACACACACACACACACACACAGGCTGTTTGTGTGAGGAAACACTGACCGGGCCGGTTTTGCAGGAGCACAGCGGCGGGTTTCCGGTCGCGCTTCCGCCACTTTCAGCTGTAACAGACTGAATAACCGTTATAACCGTTATTACCGTTATAACTGTTTAAATATTGTTTATCTGTTCGGTTTAAACAATCCGATACTTATTCATACACATAATATTAATAAACATTATTATTAATACATTTTTATTAATAAACAATATTGAACATAATATTATAATTACAAAATAATAAATATATAATTATAATGTTAAATATTTTTATAATTATGTTAATGATATATCATAACTATATTGTTAATATATTATTTAAAATATAATATTATGCATATATTAAATATGTTAAACTATTATTATTATTATTATTATTATTATTGTACATGTTTTAAACCATTATTAATAAATAGGTTATAAGTATATTATAAATGATTATTAATAAATATATTATTATAGAGGACTATAAATGATTATTAATAAATAGGATTATATTATTAGACATTTTACCTCCAGCTCAGTGATCTGAAGCAAAGGCAGTTCATCAAAATTAAACCAAACCGACATTCGGGACCTCTAATCGATGTAATCTTGCCCATGTTCATTATTTATTTATTTTTTTTCGGTTAATATTTACCCTCCTGTGCTTGTTCGGGGACTGTCCCTTTACAAACACTGATGACCTGATGATCATTGAGGTCCTATCGTCCAGCACTAACAGAGAGTGATGGACTTTAAAAATGATAAACGCTGATATAAAGCATTTTGGCTCAATTTATGTCATGCTCTATATAACGCTCAAACCGGGCAACCATCATCAGCTGGTCCAAAATTTTCTTGGGAGTAATGTCGGGTTCCCCTCGTTTCTTTTGCTGATCCATTTGAATAAATGGAATTTCATCCCATCTATTGAGCAAAGATGCAAGAAGAATTGAGCAAGACCCCTATATTACAAGATCTCAGAATTGACAAAATCCCAATCTCCATACCCATGTAGGTTTTCCTATCCAATAAATGAGCATAAATAGATCTTCTCTGTGTGATATGAGTGTTTTGTGTTTTTCACCTGAAGGAGTGCTACCTATAAATACTCACTACTGGTGAAATAACATGTGTCTTTCTTAATTTCCTTCTAATTGCAGTGGTGCTGCTGAAGACCTGAAGACTCCTCCAACCATCAGGAGTTTAGTCTGTCATTGCTGGGCCACCTGCAGATAACAGGCCTAACATGAAGACTCGAGTGGAATGACATTTCATCTTAGGGGCTGGTCCGGAAAGCCACTGGAGACAAAATGAGAGGGGTAAACGGATACGTATTAATTTATTTAGCGTCTGTTCTCAGCATCCGCACCGCAGGGGCCTTGAACTTTTCACTGCCACATGGAAACAGCAGTGAAAGCTGGAGACGGGCAGATGGAGGCTCGGCCCCCGTGGTGCTCACCACTATCAGCCAGATCATCGCCCGGGAGGGCAACTGCGTTTTGATCGACTGCAATGTCACCGGTGACCCTTTTCCAAATGTCCACTGGTTCAACTCGCATGGTCACCTCCTAGACAGCGAAGAAAGTGGTAAGTTCTGCACTGTGGGAAGGTCTGTAATGATACTGTTGAATAAAATACGCACAGAAAGCATCAGGCCAGTCATTTCACTAATGAACGCACAGGGGTTCGTCTCACAGTATGACTCGACTTGCCGTTCATGTGCAGTATTTGGGTTTAAATGGGTGAGATTTGTAACCTTTAATTTAAGACCCCGTAAATGTCAGCTGTGTCATATTGTGACGACAATCATTGGATGAGATTGTTATTATTGATTGTTTATATATAAATGACCATATCCCAGGTTTAGTCCACATTGTTGTAGAACGCTTTGAAAAGAAATTCCATAAGTATTTATTTTTCTGTATAATTCCTAAATAAACATAATGTAAATCCTAGCATTGATGTGGAGTAGTTTACTGTAGAAACCCACACTGACTACAACTGTGGCACAGGCGTCTATTAACCATAGCATCGGACCCAAGCTCATTGGCTGCCCAGCGAAAAACGCAATGGCAGCGGTTCGAAAAGAGGCGGTGACTGGCTTCACGTTTGTCAGAGGAGCATGTGTTTGTGTGCGGAGCATCGTATGTATTCTGGAAATATTTTAGATTCAAATTTGTCACAATAACAGCTTCATAACTTGTATTTGTCAGAACTGGTTAATTGCAGTTAGTGTTTGAATGGTTTGGTTGGATCCCCACACCTTTAGAAACAAAAAAATACTCAAAATGAGCTGGTTTTGTCTCTGACCAAGAGCATTTTGTAAACGAGTTCAGACGTTCACACATTCAGCTGTCCTGTGCTGTGTCCAGCGTGTTCAGTATGCTTCACTTTGGGACGTCATGAATTAAAGTGAAGGACAAAGCTCTGTGAGGAACTTTCCACATTGCGATACATGTGTCACCGTGGGTCCTTACTGGTTGAAAAAAGTGTACCAAGAGCCCTTCGAGCTTCGAGCTTCAGCTCAGCTTGACCCACCGTCCCTCAAAACACAAGGAAAACATGCATCCGGACTCTTTTCTATTCTGGGACCAAAATAGTTGAATGAACTTCCCCTGGGGGTCTGAACAGCTGAGTCCCTCGCTGTCTTCAAACGCAGACTGAAGACCCATCTGTTTCAGGAGTATTTAACTCCATAAAGACATTTTTGTTCAACAGGATCTAAGCGTGAGGAACCTCTAGATTCTAGACTCGTCTACTAGCTAAGTTTTCTTTGTGAACAGCAAAGCACTTTTGTAGGTCGCTCTGGATAAGGGTGTCTGCTAAATGCCATGAATGTAAATGTAAATGTAAATGTGTCTTCAAATGTTTATTGGAAGGATGCCATAGAAGAACCATGCTGGTAATAGAAATGTGAGTTTGAAGAACCTTTTAAAGGTCTAAGGACCTTTAAAATTCATTAGTTCCTGCTGTTCCGGGTAGACGGTGCATGTTTTTGAACGTGCTGTTGTCTAACCCTCATTCTTAACCAGTCTGAACATGCTTTATTGATGTTGCCCAGAAGTGAGTGTGCATGCACAGGCCTCTAGCTTCATAATGCATGATTGACTGCCCTCGTTCCCTACTAAACCAGACTCACGTTTCAGAGAAATGAGAGTGGAATTGTGTGGAATTGTGTCTGATTATATGTCTTCATAATAGCTTGGATAAATTCTACCAGATGATAAGAGGTTAGAATGGGGAGGATGTGGAAAAGAAAGAGTTTCTATCAAACGCTGGGGAAATGGATGTCCCTGCACAAGTGGTTGTTGTCCAGTTCTCTCTTCTAAAGGGGTTGTGGCTGGTGGCCTCGAGGAACAATACAGCAGTACATCATTAAGCCTTTCCTCGTCTTCCTTTACTGAACTGTTTATTGTTCAGTGTTTAACATGCACACTAGACTGTGGCGGTGTAAATAAGAGCTTTGAACATAAGTTGTTGACCTATTAGGAGAGGGTTATTCATTTCTAAGATGTTAGATCGTCATGGTACATCGTGGAGTCATTATCTACTTAGGAGCGAGAACCTTAGGAACATTGTAGAACATTGTTTTATTTGGCATGTTAATGCTGTAATGCTTTCACAAACTTTTAAGTATGGTGATATTTTTGTCATATCGCCCAACACTATAATAAGAGCTCATCTAATTATTGGTGAGAACATCACATCAGCATTCAAACATGGTGGTGGTCGTGTGGGGACATTTTGCTGCTTCAGGGCCTGAACATAACCTTCTTTTCCACCGAAAAGAACTGGTTCTGTATAAGAACCTTGGTGTTTTATAGTGAACTGTTCCGAGGATACGTCACAGAATGTGTCAACAGAGGGGCTGCACAGGGTCAGTAAACGAGAGTGAGATGATGGTAGCGCATAATGAGACGACCTATGAGCGTTTGTGCTGCTACAGACGTTTGTTTTTCTCCAAGAAGTAAACGTGGATCAACTTCTGGTGATAAGAAGACATAGAAGACGACACACGGTACCTCATTGCTCCTGTACATCTAGACACGCCCACAGCTGTTCCAGCTGAAAAACCTACTGACCTACCTTTGCTTCCCACTGCAAACCTATTTTTGTTGGTGGAAATGCGCCAAAGGTGTCAAAATTAGGTTTGTGAACCAGAACCTGTTCCGCATTGGTGGAAAAGCTCAACAGAGATGCTATAATTAAATTAAAGCTGTTTGCTGAGCTGCAAAAAAAAAAGACGAGGAATTAGTCTACAACAGGTTTTTTACAGTTTCTGACCATGGCATTTGCTGTAGGTGTGTTTGTCTTTGTTCCTTCAACAGTTCTGACCCGTCAGCCATTTCGGGACTAAGATTAAATGTGCTTCAGTTCTGCGAGAGTGCCGAAGGCATTAATGAATTGCCATTAGCTGAGACTCTCACTCACAGGTCTGGCCAGCTTAACTCTGTCTATGGATTCACAGGTCACAAAACATCTGACCAAGCATTACTTAAAAATAAACACTGCTTATTCAGATAAAGGCTACACAAACAGGAGTCATTTCTTAAGGGCTTCTAAATGTGGCTGTAAATCTGACGTCCCATGTCCTTTTAAGGTACAGTTGAAAATAGGGTTGAACAGATGAATTATGGACCATCTGATATTTCTATGAGCTGAATAGTTGGGAGCACATGACTTATTAAAGATATAGGGTGGGGGGCCTCTGGGACCAGAACTGCTGATTTAATTCATTTTCAATGACTTGCATCGTAGTGTTGTTATATAGACCAGTGTTGCTCAACTCTGGTCCTGGAGGCACCCCTGCCCTGCACATTTTTGCTTTAGCACACTCCTGCAACTCTGAACATGTTCATGAGCAGATTAGTTGAATCAGGTGTGGTGGGAGCAGGGAAAGCTCTAAATTATTCAGGGTAGGGATGCCTCCAGAACAAGGGCAGAGAGCCACTGACATATGAATGAAATTGACATATTTTTAGTGACTATGTTCATATTCTAAATACATGCGTCCAAGAGGTGGACGCAGTATTTTTCTTTGGTCAAGCTGCTCGACTTGCTCTGTTGGATGTGTTTCAGTTTTCGGAGACTTTTTTATGAACAGAATGAAAATTGCGATGGGCAAGATTACATCGGTTAGAAGTTCTGAATGTCGCTTTCGATTCACGTTCAGTGAATTGTCCAGCCCTGTTCTGTGGGGGATTGGAGGTATTGAAAGAGTTTGCCCTGAAAAATGTCCTCTTGTGTTTCCACAGATGGCAAATGGTGGATTCTGGATAATGGGATCCTCAACATCACCAGCATCACGTTCGCAGACCGAGGCAAATACACCTGCATGGCATCCAACGTTTATGGCACAGCTAACTACACGGTGACGGTCCGTGTGGTTTTCACGAACGGCGACATGGGAGTGTATTACATGGTAGTGTGCCTGGTGACGTTCACCATCATCATGATCTTGAACGTAACTCGTCTGTGCATGATGAGCAGCCATCTTAAGAAGACCGAGAAGGCCATTAACGAGTTTTTCCGCACCGAAGGCGCAGAGAAGCTCCAGAAGGCCTTTGAGATCGCCAAACGGATTCCAATCATCACGTCCGCAAAGACCTTGGAGCTGGCAAAGGTCACCCAGTTCAAGACCATGGAGTTTGCACGTTACATCGAGGAGCTGGCACGCAGCATTCCGCTGCCGCCGCTCATCATGAACTGCCGTACTTTCATGGAGGAGTTTCTTGAAGTGGTAGGAGTCGAGGAAATGAGGCACACTTTTGTTCGACAGGCCCCCGAAGGTCATGCCGGGGCTGCTGGAGGATCATCGGTGGCTAACGTTTTCACCATCCTGCGGGAAAGAACGCGGGAAAGGGAGCGGAGTGGGTCTCCAACCACAGATTCTGATGACGCCTCGCTTCACGATCAGCCTCAACAAATCGCTATTCAGGTTTCCGTTCACCCGCCGCTAGCTGAAGCAGGCTGCAGCATGGAGGCTCCACCCATACCTGAAATGCCCTCTTCTTCACCTCCATTGGCCCAGCAGCCTGTGGAGGCAGAGCCAGAAGAGAATGAGAAGGCGGAGCCCGAGAAAGAAGGAGGGGCATCAGTGACGAGCCAGGTCATCTATGAAAGCCATGTGTAATGTCCTTCCCGCGGGACGATTACCTTGCTATGCATTTTACAAATAAAAGAAAGGTCAAGTCATCTTCTCAAGAGAAAAGAACCCAAACTGTTACATGATCTGCTTTCACTATTAATCAGCTGGAGAGAACACAGCCTTTTTGTTTTCCATGACAATTCATGTTGAATGTATTTTCAGACAAAGGGTCAACTTAGAAAATCAACCACCTCAAGCACTGATTTTGTATTTATTATGCTCACTGAAACTAGGGCTACTGACGAATGTAGAGTCGGATGCTCAAGTTTGTACAGGCAACCAGAAACCAGGGCTAATGTTGGATATGGATCTAGATAGTCTCCTTCACGATGGATGTAGATGATCTGTTTCATAATCAGCTTTTTAAGCACGCTCTAGCGATCCACCAGCCCATCTTCAGGGGGAGACTGTAGTCCACAGTGGGCCAGTAGTGACACTTTAAATCATAAATGTCTAAAATCATCTGCAAATACAACCCAGACTACATCGAGTATGATATGACGGCACAAGACGATGGATTACGGACATGGGGTCTGAAATATATGAGTACAGATTTTAGACGGAAGGACAGAACTCGTTTGCACAGGCGACCAGGAACCAGGGCTAATGTTGGATATGGATCTAGATAGTCTCTTTCATTATCTGTTAGATATGGATGTAGATCATCTTGTTTCATAATCTGCTGAATGATTTGTTTTTTGAAGGTATGCAGTTGTGTTTGAAGCTGAAGTGCATTAATCGTGGATTCATTAATTTACCAAGACTCGGTGAGGCTTCTAACATTATTGTTCCCTCGTTAAATGCATGACAAATGCATGTCGGTGAGTTCTCAACTTTCGGCTTCGAGAGGGAGAGAAACCTTTTCTTGCGTGAGCTGGTGTCCGTGTGTGTGTGTGTGTTCTAACTTTCCTCAGAGTTTGGCAGGAGTTTGAAAGGGATTTCGTGCAACTCTTTGATTGATTGAATGACCACTGGAGTCCTTATATTAATATATCGATCATTATTAGTGGTTTTACTTAGTATTACTTGTATTAGTGTTACTTTTCCTTTCATTTCCAATGTGCAGCCTGATCTCTGCAGCTCAATTTCACTTGTTTTTGTTTAGATATTTTCATTTTTAGGGTTGCAAAGCAAGTGTGATTTAGATTGTTGTCTGTTCTTTTGATGTACATTTCTAGACAGATTGAAAAATGAGATTTATGGTCATTTCCTAAGTTGTTTGGAAATATGCTTGAATTTTGCAGCCTTAAATACTTCAATTAGTTTAACTTTGTAAGCAGCCTAAGGCTCTCTTAATCCTGCTCCCAAAAGAAAGAGCTGTAGCTATTTGCATGTGAAAAGAATGATGATGAGCTGCAATCGTGAAACCGTAGAATTTGGAATTCGAGAGGGGTTTTGACTTTCTCTCCTACTCTGGTGCTCTTCAAACAGCTTTTTTTGTAGTGAAATAAAAACCTGTCTGCTGTGTACGTCTGCTTGTTGAGTGTTGATTTGTGGACATTGTAACTGGTCATGTCACTGGTTACCGTGAGTGAGTATATTGTGAGTGTCGTGATGAACTTGGAGTGTATCAAAGGTGTTCTCAGTACTTCTGGGGTGCTGAATTGCACGGATCACTGAAAACAGATTTCAGCCAGTTGAAGAGAGGCTGAAATCAATTTCTAATAACCTCACAGAAACACGTACGCTCTGGTTATTTGACCTCATTAATGTAAGACTGAGCTGTCAGGGTGTCTGTAATGAAGACCAAAGGTGATCTGGCCTCAAATTGCGGCCTCCTCACACAGATTCGTTGGTCATCTTCACAAAGACGAACGCGGGACTGACGATGACCTGCTGTCATTCTGAGTGACTCTTGACAGTCTGACATTGCAATTGGTTAATTCCTTCTGGGTCCTATTTTTTGATGAATGAATGAATAAACATACACACATCAATCAGCCATGACATTAATATCATAGACAGCTTAAGTTAACATTGGTTATTTGGCTACAATCTCAGCTCTCATTGGATGGCATGCTCACATTAAGCACTTTGACCAGAACGGAGATGGTGAGTTTTTCTCCACCAGCCCATCTTAAGGGAGAGGCAATAATCTATAAAGGGCCAGTAATGACACTTTAAATCATAAATATCTCAAATCATCTGCAAATACAACCCAGACTACATCGAATATGATATGGCCTACGCAGGGGGATTGTGGACATGGGGTCCATTTTGTAAAATTAATGTTGTCTGATGTACATTTGGGACAGAAGTTTTCATGAAGAAGTCTTAGGCTCCTGTTCTGGCCCTAATTCTCATGCTTTCTAGTTATAAACAGGTGGACCATGAGGTGGAAAAGGCTGAGAACGACTGGGTCAGAACGTAACCAAACATCAGGCAGGTCCCAGTATGGTGTGGATGGAACCCACCAAAAGTACGCCAAGAAAGAACATGTGATGAACTGGCGAAACATCACAGCACAGTTTGTTCCACCTATTGAAATTTGTTTCGGGCACTCTTCATCAGTCCCTCTCCACAGTTCACAGTTCTGGGGTCCTTCGACATCTGTAAACAATTCCTGCAGATGTTCTACCACTCCATTACACTGTGGTGCGCTGGGGAGGTAGCATCAAGTGGAAAGACACACTGTGGCTGGAATCTTTTCAGCTAATTCTTCAGGAAAATTGACCTTTTGTCTTTTTTTACATCTATAACATGATGCAGTTTGTTCAATTCTGATATTATAGCATGTTTGAGTATCTGCAGACACTGAACACAGTCTGCCCTCATCACATGCTTTTAAAGGCTTCACTAAACTGACTTTCAAGACCCATTAGTGCTGCACTGCCTCAGGATTTAGTGAAAACCGAGTGTCTGCTGTATGGCCTTGACTGTCTCTGTCTGTGTGTGTCGGTGTGTGTGTGCGTGTGTGTGTCAGAGAGAGAGAGAGAGAGAGAGTTACACTGCAGAGACGACCACATTTATTCATACCCTTCTCCCCCTCCCTTTTTGCACTGCGCAAACAGCTCAACAGTGGTTCTGGAGGCAGATAACTGCCTCAGAGGCAGAACAGCTTTTGTTGCTGCTCAGACCTGTATATGTGCACGCATTGCACGAAAGGAGTGCAATTCCATTGTTTTTAAGAAATAATTTTGATACAATGTTTATTTCTCCAAAACTGGAAATAAAAGCTTCACTTCTAAGGCAGCATTTCACAACTTCTATCCAATCTCGATCTATCAATCTATCAAATTTACTGCATGGCAACATGGAGAGAACCATGATGGTTTCATGTGACTGTCACGATAAAATGCATGTCTTCAATTCCATTATGTAAAGACACCACCTACTGCTTAGTTTAATTGTTCTCTAAACCAGTTGTGTTTGTTCTGTCTCAGAGGCAGAACCGGTTTGAGTGATTTTGCACACAAGAGCACAAACAAGGAATAATGAGGTCAAATCTCATCTCAACACATTTACGGAGCAACTGTGATCTAATTAATTCTGAAATATCATCTGGGTCACCGCAGCTCAAGCTTTATTCCCTGTAGGGTGGAATTCTCTATTTATGTTAGTGATCATTTATACTAAATATTAGATTTGGGTTCAAATTGAAAATATAATCAGTAGAGGTAGGAGGTCTTCCCAAACAAAAAGGCCCCTATATCTATTTTTACTATTTATACAGCCATAACATTAGTACCACTGACAGGTGAAGACAGGTGATTAACTTCATCTACAGGGCCATCTGTCAAAGGTTTGATATGTTAGGCAGCAAGTGAACAGTCAGTTCTGGAAAATGGAGTATTAAAGGACGAGAAATGTATAAGTATAAGGATATAAGACACTTTGACCAGGGACAGTTTGTGATGGCTAGACAACTGGGACAGAGCATCTTCAAAACATCAGGCAGGCAGGTAGGTCGGGAGTTCCCAGTATGCAGTGGTCTTTGCAACTGGATCTGTCCACTGTCATTTATTTTATAATGGATTATTTTCATTTTCAAGCTGAATTGATCATTCTTGCATATATATATATATATATATATATATATATATATATATATATATATATATATATATATATATATGTGTGTGTGTGTGTGTGTGTGTGTGTGTGTGTGTGTGTGTGTGAAATATTTGTAATAAACAGGTGATTTATGTAATATTATTGTAATATTAATGTAATTATAATTAAGACAAATGAGGGTGTTTTATTTATGGTTATTTAATTATACATACATGACAACTAAGACTAAACGCATTTTACCCAAATATGTTTTGGCTTATGTTATATGTTATGTTATGACTTGTTTGTTTGGCTTATGTTTGTTTGTGTTTTCTAACTAAACTCAGGAACATTATGGCTTTATTGAACGGAAAAGGTAACAGACTCCACATTCATTTTACCTGGCTTGGAGAAAACGAGGACTTTTATTTTGACAGAAAACAGCCCGGAAGAGATCTCCCGATTACGGTTTGGTTAGAGCCCTGATAATAATAATAATAATAATAATAATAATAATAATAATAATAATAATAATAATAATAATAATAAACGAACTAAATAATGATGATGGCAAATAATAACAATAAAATAAAAATACTAATGTAATAATAAAATAATCATTTATTATTATTAATAATAATATTACCTAAATAATGATGATGACCAAATTAGTGATATAATTAAAAAATAATTAAGATTGTAATATATAATAATATGAGCTGCTCTGATTCACATATGTCCCTAAGTGTTTGTGTATATGTGTGTGTGTGTGTGTGTGTGTTAGTTAGTTAGATATGTATAGATACAGATTCAAGGAGACAGATATAGACAGACACACAGACAGACAGATATAGACAGACACACAGACAGACAGATACACACACAGAAAAAAACATAGACAAAACACACTGACTGACTGAAACAAAAAATGCAGACAGAAACACAGACAGAAACACAGACACACAGACAGACACACACAGACAGACAAACAGACACAATGACAGGCAGAAATACAGACACACTGACAGTCAGAAACATAGACAGACAGGAACACATACAGACACACACAGACAGACAGACAGAAACAGACACACAGAGAAATACAGACATACTGACAGTCAGAAACACAGATAGACACATTGACAGATTGAGTGAGTTAGTGATTTCAGTCAGTGGGAGACCAGTCATGTCTTTACATTAATTTATTACTTTAATTGTAAATATCAAACGATTAAAATTGTGTGGCATTCAGTTCTTATGATTGACAGATGAAACAGGGTCGTTAATGTTGTGATTACAGCCCCAGAAAGCAGTAAAATAAGGTCCATCATAACTACAAAACCCATGGTCACGTGGGGCTCCTCTCCGCGCGGTCCTGCGGCAGCAGCGTCATCAGGGCGACAGTCTTGTAGTCCTCTTCAGAGAACACGACTAACTGCTGCGCGGGCGCGTTTCAGCCGCAGGTGAGCTCCTTGCCTTGGCGGTGCTCACGGAGTGATGGCGGCCTGCTGTGCGCTCCCGGTCCGGTTCGCCGCGGTCCGGTCGCGGTGGAGGATCTCGGTCCGGAGGATATAGATCCGTCCCGGGTTTCGGGCGGAGCCCTCGGACAGCCGGGCGGGAAAACCCGGAGCGGAGCTCCTCTGTATGGATCAGGATTCCGCACCGCTACCGGACGCGACCAGCAGGGGGCGAGCTGACGACTTTCTCTGAAAACAGAGGTTTCCAGGCCGGGGGTCGCGAGGAGGAGGTGGAGGAGGTGAATGGGGTAGGTTTTCTACGTTTGTGATCGTGTTTAAATACGGGTGCTGCGACATTTGTGTGCATTTAAGCTGAAACAGGACAGAAAGCCTGGTGAGTGGACGGCGGGGTTCGGCTGAGAGGGACAATCACAGGCCGGTTCGGTTCGGTATGTGTGTTTAGGACTCCTGCAGGACCGTTAGACAGCCGATACCCCGGGCAGAAGGTAAACAACAGCCCCCAAACCACCCCACAGCCTTCATCATCTCCCCAAACTGCCCTTGTCCCCCCTAGTCCTCTGATTATGTCCCCAAATCCTGACCTGAATATGGACAAAGAACCAAACCACCACTGTGGACGTTTTCTGTCTCCAAATCCACAGTTAAAAACAAACCCTGACATTCCCATTAAACACTCCAGTCTCTACAACTGGGCTGTTTTCATGGAGTCTACTTTCCTTTTCCACACAAAAATGAAGAAAATGTGTTTATAGGAGACACACAAGACTCAAACTTGTCATTGTTTGACATGTAAAATATGAGAGACTTAAGATATTTGGCTGTGAAAACACTGTGCGACCCCCAAATGCATCATCCGGAGTGTTTTCGAGCTGGAAATGTAGTTATTTGTAATGATAATATTATAAGTATCCTTATATTAACATGTTCAAAATCCTTCACAGTGATCCAAACGAAATGACAGAACAACCTGAACGTCCTTTGTTATTTCTCTGATTTATGTATGTATTAGTATTATCCCGTCACAGGACTTTTATTTTGGGATTTGAACACTGAGCAATGAAAGAGAGCCAACTCTCATTCTCATGCGCCTGTATTACCTAAGCCCCGCCCCCACTCACTGTTCTGCATACACGTGGACAGAGCAGTAAACATGCACCGGAGGATCCCTGGGTATTTAAACGTGGATATGATTCAGTTGGAAACGAGAGTATTTGAGCTGTTTTCCGAAACTGGATTAGTCGCTGATAATTCATCGCACTACGATGAGACCAGGGTTCGATTACGGTTTGTTTTGATCTGTGTATCGTTTCTTTTGGTGACTCTGATCCTGAGGTATGAAACCTGGAAAACAGCCTGTAACTGCCCGCAATGTGCGGCTCTCGGGTTAAATTAAATTCTAAACGGAGGGAAGAATTTATAAATGTCATGATTATTATGTCTGAATGTTATTAGTATTATTTACTTTAGTTGCGTCATAGAAACATCTCTATAATATGCTGTATAATCATCATGTCCTTTAGTACGAAGGGGAATTTTTACAGTTATAGTTGTTATTGTTAATTTTTAAAAGAGGGACTTTTATGAATTAATGCACAAAAATTATGACACAAGAAAAATCTGATTTTTCTCTCTCCACTGAAACCCCTTTGGTCCTGGAGGCACCCCTACCCTGCCTGTTTTTGAGGCTTTCCTGTATTTCACACTGCCTGCAACTCTTAGTAATGAGCTGAATCGATAAATCAGGTGTATCGGGGGCAAGGAAATTCCTAAAATATGCAGGGTGGGGGTGCCTCCAGGACCCCTATATGATAATTCTAAAGTATTGTGTAGTAAAATATAATTTTTTTTTTATTAAAATGCAGAATTACATTTGTAAGCAACCATTTATACACTATTGTTTTCTCCAGGATGTTTTGTTGGTCTCTGCTGCTGGAAATGGGGGACCTATAATCTACTTAAGTACTTTTAAGTAAAAAAAAATCATAGAAACATTACAAAAGCAGCACAACACGGCTTAACGTTGTAAAACACTGTGTAAAACCACAGCGTTTCTCTCTACTTCTTAAATGATGGTATTTGTAGATTACAGGCCTCCCAGCATAACGCAGGTGTTTTTAGGTCATGGCTGTATCACAGTAAACCGCGTTAAGCTGTTTCAGCGAAGAAAAATCCTCAACATAAAAATGATTGACTTTTTTATCCTTGGTGTGAATCAGGGTTTATGACCATTTGACACATTTACAGATGTTTTTGAGACTATTCCCCGAGAGTAGAATGGTAGTAAGGCAATGAATCGAAAATTAATCTAAATTTTGATTTGAGGTCTTATCGCCCAGCACTATTCGAGAACCTTGAACATGACCTTTTTTTAACTAATGCACTAAATGCTCATGTCTGGAGTTAATTTTGATATTATGTGGGTCGAGTTTGACAGTAACAGTATAGACTCTACACACTTGTATGCATCACCATCAAAACTCTGATTTTGTTGGTTGAGATTTGATTGTAAACTATTAATATTAACAATTTAAAGAAACGTTATTGTAATAAACCGTCATGTTTTATATCCATTACGTGTCAAACAAAACATAAAAACCTTGTTTTGTTCTGCTGTTGATCAGTTTGGCTTACAGGTACTGAAAATCAGAAATGCAGTTTCTGAAATAATTAGAATATTTAATTGAGTTTGAATAAGTTACTAATCTGACAAAACAAACAAGTTGATTCACATTAATCATTAATTACCTTTATTAATGACCTTTATTTACTTTAATTTAATTAAAAAATGAATAAGCTTTACAGGTATATGATGGAAGAATTAAATTCCTTTGAAAATGTCGTTACTTTTCTAAAACTGACAAAACGATAGAATGATTATTATCAGCATCTCTGCATTGATGCGCTAATTAGTTTGGAGTAAATAAGTTAAAAGTATGTAAATAATGTGTGTGTTTTACACCAGAACAACTTTTTGTTTCGGTTCAGTTTTAAAATGAAGAGTTTATTTCTACGTGTCCCCAAATGTGTATGACTTTTTTAATTGTCTTGTAATAAAAACACTTTTAACACAAACAGAAATAAAAGTATTTTTATTTATTCCTTAATAAAGACACAAGATGATGGACAGAAAAATGGCAGAAATTGTCATTTAGCTCTGAAAGTGTGTATTTAATTTCCACACACAGTTCAGGCTTAATATTTCACATTTCCAATATGATGCCGTTGTCTTAATAGTGAAAACTGGGGGTAAATATGGTGATAAGAATTGAGGCTCATACAAAAGCCTAACTAGAAATGCCAAAGTAGATCGTGGTGCTATCTGGGCTTTAAATGCGAGGGGATTTTCTCTCTTGCAGGTGTTTTAACTGGAGGAGGAGATGCACTAAACATCATCTGGAATTTTCCAGGATCAACCCAGCTTGAATAACACTACAGTGCTCTGCCGAAGGAGGATTTTGGAGGTCATGGCGACGGGCCACAGCTCAGCCAGTGAGTGGTTGGATTATCCAGCTGGTGAAACACGAAGAGAAATTAAGAGTGATGAAGCACCTCCTGCAAGCAGGAGACGCTGGAATGAGCGGAGCTCCAAGGATGATCACGAAATATACATGTTAAAGTTGAAGGAGGTGGAGGTGGCTGCTCAGTCTGGTGATTTTAACTCTGTGTACGAAAAGATAAACTCTGCCTCGAGTGCACTTCTCCTGAGCTCCTCGAATGACAAAATCATCTGCTGCAGTTACTGTGGTAAGATCTGTCGAGATCCCAGCCACCTGCGAATCCACGAACGGACACATACGGGCGAAAAACCGTTCGAGTGCTCCCAGTGTGGAAAAGCGTTCACTACAGCCAGCAACCTGAAAAGCCACGAGCAGACGCACACCGGAGAGAAGCCGCACTCGTGCCAGGTGTGTGGGAAGAGTTTTGCCCTACAGTATTACCTTACCCGCCACATCAAGACGCACTTAAAAGAGGAGACGTTCATCTGCAACAAATGTGGGAAGAACTTTGCCAACATGCGGAATCTGAAGATCCACGACCGGATCCACACAGGAGAAAGGCCATTTCAGTGTAAATACTGCGACAAAACGTTCATACGGTCTCCTGAGCTGAAGCTTCATCTAAAAACTCACGCAGAAGAGGCAGCGGCTCTGAATATCCTGAGAAAAAGTGTCATTTGTCTTAAACCAGAAAAGCGATTTTCCAAAGATGAAAGCGCAATCGAAGGCCCCTTCAGTGAGAGACACTTTTCCCAAGCGCAGTTGATGGGGTATATACGAATGCATAACTCTGATCGGCCCTTCAGGTGTGTGAAGTGTGAGAAATGCTTCAAGGATGAAACCAAACTGAAGATTCACAAAACTTTCCATTCAGGAAGAAAGCCGTACAGTTGTTCCGATTGTGGACAGCGGTTCACTCATTCCGTTCATCTAACAATTCACCAGCGATTGCATACGGGACAAAAGTCTTACACCTGTGCACAGTGCGCCAGCAGCTTCCCCACGTCAAGAAGTCTGATCAAGCATCAGCGTATGCATTCCAAAATGAAACCTCTCCAGTGTCTTCTGTGTGGTAAAAGTTTTACCCACGAACAACAGTTGAAAGGTCATATGCGAACGCATTTCAGAGGCAAGACGTTTCAGTGTTTGCAGTGTTGCCTGAAGTTCCGCCATCGGCTCCAGCTGAAAAGGCACGAAAAGATCCACACCAGTGAGAATCGGTTCAGTTGCACTGATTGTAAAACATCTTTCAGACTTTCGGTAGAGCTTCAGATCCATCAGCGCTACCATAGAAGACAGAAGAAACACAAGTGTCCTCAGTGTGGGATGAGTTTCACAGCAGTTGGGAGACTCCAATGGCATGTCCAGAAACATTCAAAATTAAAACAGCCTGACCATGTCAGGCATGAGAACATTTTCGCTGGCCTTGAACATCTGATTCTCCAACCAAGTGTCACTTTCACTTGTCCAGAATGTGGCAAAATCTTAACTGACGAAAAGAAGTTCAAAGCTCACATCAAGACTCACTCCACTGAAAGACCGTTTGAGTGCAATACCTGTGGGAAGTGTTTCAAAAAGGAAGCGTTCCTTCGAGAACATCTGAGAACACACACCGGGGAACGGCCTTTCGAGTGTCCAGAGTGCGGCAAGCGGTTCTCCCATGGCGGTAACCTGGCCACGCACCGCCGAATCCACACCGGGGAGAAGCCCTTCCACTGCACACTTTGCGGAAGACGCTTCAGTGACGCCTCCCACTTTGTGAAGCATCAGCGCTGGCACAGCGGGGTTAAACCCAAAGCTTGCGAGATATGTGGGAAATGTTTCGCCGACACAGCCTTACTGAACAGGCACAAGAGAATCCACTCCGGAGAGAAGCCCTTTGCTTGTGCGGAGTGCGAGAGAAGCTTCATCGATAAGTCCGAGCTTGCCAGGCACATGAAAACGCACACAAGAGAGCGCAACCATCGCTGTGAAATATGCGGGAAAAGCTACGCTCGTGGGTACAGTCTGAAACTACATCAGAAAACCCATCATGCGAATTGGCTCCCTGACGACAGCTCTCAGAAATGCGTCTGAAAACTTCACAGACATCCTTTATCTGTTTTAACGCCACATCTACCGTATACCTACAGTTACTGGTCACTTTATCAGAAACACGACTGATACAGGTGCTGTAGGCTTGCACTTACGGAGCTCATCTGTTGTAGAGTTGATCAGCCACGTCTACCCAATCCATTGATGGAAAGTGACCATAGTTACAGTGCTGACCAGGCAAGACAATAGTTGTGTGATGATGACCAGACACCAGTGTTTAGTGACAATGAGGTTGCAGTAACTTTTGATGATGGGTTGAGAATGTTCCACTGCTCAGAACACTAAGACAAGGGCTGCGCTGTGGTCAGAACCTGAGGACTAGAGTAGTGGTTCTCAACCCCATTCCTGAAGGAGCTTCTGTCCTACAGATTTGGTGGGTTCCTGGTGTAAGGAAAAGAGTAAGTGTGCAGGGTAGGAGGTCTGCCAGGACTAGGGTCAACTACCCTTGGGCCCCAACCCTAGTGGAAGTCACAAATTGTTCATGAAGAATGATGAGCTGTAATTTCAAACTGTATACATACAGTGTTTACCACTGTACACTACTGTTATACACTCGTTATAGAGTTATATATGTATACTGTGCGGGGAACTGGTCCACCAACTAATACCAAGTCAAGGGGCTTCAAAACCGAATTCGCAGTGGGTCAGTGCGGCTGCAGATTATCATTCCAGCCAAATGGAAGTACATGTGATCAATTGTTTGAAGACTGACCAGCTGATTCAGCAAGTGGAATCAGGTTGCTACTGGTTGATTAGAATGGAAACTGCAGCACCGCTGCCATCTGCGGACCCCTGATCTAGTTTTGAGATCCCCAATTTAGTCAGTGGTGTGGTCTCTTTTCATTGTTGGAGAGTGTAGATCGTAAGCGACTTAGTTTGTACACAGCAACGGATGGGCTTCAGTCTTCATTATACAAAGTGCACCTACAGTAACCCTCAAAGGTTTGGGGACACCTACATTCCTCAACCCTTCAAGTTAAACCTCACTAATGTACCTGACTTGGTTTTGCTGGTTATGCTGGCCAACCAGCTTGGTCATTGTGGGCAACCAGAACTAACAAGGATAATTAACCAGATCTTACCAGTATACGGTATATTTTTACCTGGCTGACCAGCATTTCCATTAAACCACCAACCGTATGAAACAGCTGAGACCATCTGAAACGAGCAGATTTTGAGATTTTGACTGCTCTAGTCTATGGTAGGTGTTTCTGATAAAATGGCAACTACATATAGATACCAGGGATGTGAGCCTAATATACTGGACGCTCAGTGTAGAATGTAAACTGCCATTCGCTTACGGTGTCCTCTGTTCTTCTGAAAGCTAGTAGTAATTCTCTGCTGAATTCATAAGATTTGATTATTTATTCACACTAGCCTGTTATGACTGCATGCCCTATAGTTTTAGGAAGTACGCTATCTGACTACATAGTGCGAAGAGTATCTTTATTACTGTAGAGTTCAATATACTAGCCTATGTGTAGTTCACACATGCAGTATCACTACATTTTTTAGTGCGACAGTCTTTGAATCCGAATGCAAAGTGATCATAATGCAGATTTCCACAGCGCAGCGACGTCGACGAATGAGAGAAAACTAGAGCCGGAGCAACATTTCATTGTTTCAATATGAAGTTCTCATTTTCCATTGCCAATAAATTGAATTACTTCCCTGATGTTTTCCTTGTTGGTTAATGTGCTTGAATGCTTGGAGTAATAAGTCGCAGAAGACGTGTGAAAGCACATCGAGTGAAGGGCGTGTGCACCCTTTCCGTCGCAAAGCCAGAGTCGTGGAGAACACGGTTAATGCATGTACAGCGTTTGTTGTTCTGCTCGAATAAGACATTTTCTACAATTCACTGCATTCAAAACACACATCACTGAACCAACCAAACCCAATTTATTTGAGAAAGGCTGCGCAAGAGCTGATGATTATAAAAAAAAAACGATTTTCAGGCAGAGGCTTTCTTCTAAGGCCATTGGTGATATTACACCTCCAAGGCCTTCACAGGGCTCTTCAGTTCCTGGGTTTGAATGTCGCAGGTCGTGACGTACATCTATTGCTGGGTTTACTTTATGAGCTGAGTTTGGATTATTTGCATGTCAATGACCAAACTATGGCTGGATTTAAGAAAATCTTATCTTTCCCGCACAGAAAACACTACTTCAGTCTGGTAATATGAACATGCATAGCTGATCAGTTGGACAATCAGACACCAGAATATCATACTAACAGGGAAAATCTCGAACATTCACATTCGCCATGAACTTTCCTGACTCTTGATTTCTCTCCACATTTCTCCACATCTCCCACGCAATATAAAAATGGAAGCAAAGACACTAAACTCTTATGTTGTGGGTGTTTGAACTGATAGTTGTAGATGAATCTTAACCTTTAATATTAACGAACACTAAAGAAAGACCTTCAGCCTTTGAAACACGAGTAAGAGATATTAATCGTGGTGGTGGGAGGCCTCTTTCAGTGGTTTATGAGGTTTAGCTACACAGCAGTAATTTTTCAATTAAATATGAAAATCTGATTATTTATGCTTATTAAAATGCAGTGCACATTTAAACACCATGTTGGGATTCCCTTCCAATTTACGTCATTTAGACGTATTTAGACTCCAGAGGCTCTCAGATTGAGAATGAGTTCGGAGGAAAGAACAACTCTGGCTGCTTGTGTAATCTGTTTATGCTGGACAAGTGACTGAATGAGATGAAGCCACGGTCAGTGAGTCATGGAAAGATGTGAGCTAAAGTTAGAATGAAAGGCTACAGCCCAGAACCTGTGGTCAATACATCAACCAACCTGTCAAGACCACGTCATCTTTATAAAACCACCGGCCCCCGACGTGACCTTCCACTTTTACTTCGTTTCTCAATCTTCTCGTGATCTAGTAACTCATTCTGGAGAGACCATGCAGCTGCACCGGTTTGAGGGCAAAGCACCTTACACTTGCGCAACACACGGACCTTCTAACTAACCGCTAAAAAAGCTGCTTGCCGTAAAGCACTGCGTGGTAAAAATAAGGGCTTATAGTTTCCTAAAAATGAGGATTTTAACAGTGAAAATATGGATCAAGTGCAACTAAATTATTCACGATTGAAATCTACTCAAGCAAATAAAAGTGAAAGTGTACTAGTGCGTCTGAAAAAGCTCACTCATGATCACAATTTCAGGTCATATTTAATGTTCATTACACAGAAAGTGACATTTCTAACCTTTGTTTTATTGTTGCTCACTTTGGCTTAAAGCTCATGAAAACCAGAATCTAAATATCAGAAAGTTTTCTTTCATTTGAGCAGATTATTTATCAAACTATCTTCAAATCTAATGAATATAAAAGATCATAGTTTATATATATTATAAATATAATTAAAATATATATAATGTTTAAATGAAATGATCAAAACCCCTTTTCACAATGTTTTGGGTTGCTGAGAACATCATTTTCAGTGTGGTTGTGCCAAAGTAGCAGGTTAGTGTGCAGTTTGCATTCGTATTTTACCCTCCTCAGCAGAAAACTGGTGCACTCAGACTGAATGACAGAAATGAAACTTGGTGGGTAAGCTTGACGTTGCACACTCGAAACGAAAGGCTTCATCGCTCTCCTTGGCCGTTCCATTCTGACTTGTGCTGCTGTGTTGGTCTTCCTTTGCATGCAAAGTATGTCTCGGAGAAGCGTTTGCGGTTTGAAGTCTGCGAATTGGGACCTCGACTGCTGACATTCAGCGAGCAGTGATGCCCCCCCCGTGTCCTCTGATAGTCCTTCATACACAGGCCTCTACGATGACTGTCCTGTCGAGTCATCGAGTCCATCTTTTGGATGCATTACTTTTTGCACTGTTCCAACAGTCTCATCTCCAGACCTGTCCCTGATTGAAAATGTGTGGGATGCTATTGGACGCTCTATCAACACTCCACCCCTACCGCACCATCTGCAGAACTGAGTGAGAACATTCAAGCTGCATGGGATGGATCATCACAGGACACCATTAGGAACCTCTACACCTCCATGCAGAGACGTCTGGTGTGTTGCGTTAAACCCGACGCTGAACTGAGAGACACCACTTCGGTATGAGTAGATCAATTAATATTGATCAGATCAGACGACAGTTATCATCAGTTATTGATTCTGATCATCTTCATCTTCATTCTGGGTTCAACTACTATCTGATGATGTGTGAACAATAAGACCACCCTCGTGAAGGATTTATTAACATGCCGATCATTAATTGGTAATAAATAAAAGGCCAACAGTAACCTGTTACTTATCAAATAATAAACCACGTTCATCTGTTAAATCTCTGTTTAGTACTGATTGTGCTGATCACTGAACATCACACCTGCCTCATCCTCCAAATAATGCACTATGATGACAAAAGTATTGGGACACCTGTGTTCTAGTAGGTTTTCGGAGCATTGCTGAGAGGACTGGACTGCATTCGGCATTCAACAAGAGCGTTAGTGAGGGCAGGATGTTAGATGTTCTCCACCCCGACCTCCTCAACTCATTATTCAACTCTGTGTTAACAGTGGGTGCAACTTAAAGTAGCTGAATGCATTCATTAGAAAGGGTGTCCACAAACATTTGGACATACAAGTTTAAACAACAGCATTATTATTATTATTATTATTATTATTATTATTATTATTATTAAGCAGTGTTGAATGTCTGTAATACAGACGTTACTCTCTCTAGAGAAATTCCAACTAAAGCCAGAACGTGCAGTTTTCACACATCAGAAGACGTTTGCAAACTGAAGAGATCTGCGGCAGACGTTCCAAACCCTTAAACCCCCAACAGCATCAGCAGACGGGTTTCTGAGACAGCTTGTGTGACACACCTCACCTTATAACAGCCTGTAGCTCAGTTTACCGCTGGACCAGGTCTCAGTTGTAGATGGAAGTGAAGACCTGGAGCTGCAGTAAGAAAGTCTGCGCCAAAATGTTGAAACAAGGCTTGCGTGAACCTACAGCACCTCCAGTGGTCTACTGAAACAACCGGGGGTGTTTAAAAACACTCGATTGGCGGTGCACATCCAAGATGAGACATTTGGAAAACTGTCTGCACTCAAACGCACTGAAATAAAGACACAAACGTTAGACTCAACCAAGAAGACAATGAGAAAAGACGTCCACTTCATTTTAAACAGTTTAATTTGACATGTTTGTTTCAAATGTACAACCCTTCATACGGTACTGTACAAGTCTAGCACTAAAATAAATAAAACAGGAGGGGGACAGTAGGACAAAGGGTTGTTTTTTTTCTCTCCATTGACTGACAGACACACACCAACTGCAAGACCCTTCCCACCTTTTTGTATGTGTGTGTGTGTGTGTGTGTGTGTGTGTGTGTGTGTGTGTGTGTGTCAGTCCTTTTTTCCTTTTCTACTGATTAGGTTTTTTTTTTTGCAGGGGACCAAAACAAACTGACAGCCTATCAGATTGCTATAAGTGTAATCCGGCAAATACAGTGAGAGAAAAACAAAGATCCAACAAAGAAATCGAGAGCGATCTATGACACTGCCGAGCACATCGATGTTCACGAACATTAAAACCAAGTCTGGAGAACCAGGTCACAGGCAGACCGCGTTCAGGTTGCTGTAAAGCTGTAAGGTACTGTAAGTGGGAGGGGTGTGTTCAGTTAGGTCACTTTCACATTAATAACCGAGCGTCGCTTCTCATCTGCGTGGATTTTCCAGCCCAATCAGTCACGGATGAAACGTCACCTTTCGCAGGGACGACTCTCGGCTTTTCGGGATTCCAGTGTTCAAACGTTTTATGTATAAGAGATGAAGCTGAGTTGTGTCAAGAGTCGATACAGTTAGTCACACAGGACAGCTGCACTGGCCGCAAAATCAGGACGACAGGACACGTACATCAGGATGAGTCCTCTATGTGCGCAAAGGCCCTTTCACACAGAATGTTCATTTTTACAGACCGAGAAAGTGGATCCGATTTTCCCGCAGTGGAACCTTCACACCTCGTCAGATGTGTTTCGCTTTCTCTAAGAAAAGGCTGCATAAAGTCACCGTCAATTTCACACCGTCACTCCCCGGCCTTTCAGCTTTGCTCCACCAAATATTTCATTACTTCATTGAACCTCCATATTTTTATGCTCAGCATGTTTCTGGTCCTGAATTGTACTCGAGCTCACATCAGTCAGCCTAACGTTAACACATCCAACATCGCACAAAATGTAGCTCCGACTGAAAAATGTGTGTTTTTTGGGCATAAAAATCAGACTCTGTGTGAAAGGGCCTTTAGGATGCAAAACAAAACAAAACAAAAACAAAAACAAAAAACAGTAGTTCTGCACATATAAAGAAACGAGTAATGGCACATCAACCACTACTGGTTTATAACGAGCCTCGTGCAAATCACCCTTTAATTTGAGCGAAGTGTATAAAGTGACCATTCTTTTTTTTCTGACCAGTCGGGCATGAGCTCAGACCATGCAAACTTTCCAAATTAACAAACGTCAATGGGTTACGCAAAAATCTCGGTTTGCGAATCTCAGTTAACGATGAAAATGGATGATGGCGGATTATAATCGTAAGGAGAAAAAAAAGTGCAGTACAAGTTCAAGTCACATTTCTTAAAATTACGATGACTTACCTGCTAAGTTACATGATCAGTACATCTAATGTAGTAGCAATAATAGTAGCTTGAAAAGAACATTGTTTTTTTTTTTCATTTCCAGTAACAAAAAGCATGACTTCCAGTTTCAGTTCCCAGTTTCACGGACGCTCGTAGACCTGCCAATCGAATCACAGCTGGCCTGATCCTTTAATTCCACTGACGTTTCAGTTTATCGGCATGTTTGTAGTGTCGAACAATAACAAACAAACAAACGAATGAACTCACTTTTTGTACATTTGATCATGTGACAATGTTAAATACTTGACGGATCAGCAGGTGTTTCATTCATTCCAACAAGAGCTCAGTCCTTCACTCACACAGCTGCACACTCCCATCGCCGTCCTGCTCCTCAGACGGGAAAGAGCAGCACTCCGCTGTTAAACGAGGACAAGGTGGGCCATGACGTCCGGATCGGAATGTTTCTTTCACGCTCGCGCTCATACACACACATGCAAAACACAATCACACACCGTCTCGCCTAAACATGCTCTCAGACTCACACTCGCACGTGTTACAGGTAAACAATGGTTGTGTAGAGCTCGGTGGTGAGGGAGTGGCAGGGTTCACAGCGGTAGGTTACTGAGGCTTCTCCGTGAAGGTCCCTCCTCGCCGTCGAGCGGTTCATCTTGACCTTTCACTCCGAGCATCAAGCCGTCCCCCCCTCTCGGTCAGGAAGATCACGCGAGGTGGGGCCGAGTCAGACGAGGTGGCTGAGCCGTGCGCCGGGCGCCAGCGTGGTTGCATGCCTTTGTGTGAGAACGGTAGCTTCAACTATGTTAGCGTGTGGATGGCCATCAGCAGGGTAGGGCAGTGGGTCAGAGCTTTGCCCGATCTACAAGCCTCTTTAAACGGTCAGGCTTTTGCATGGGCGTCCTTCTCCTGCCCAGAGGCCCGTGTGGAAGGTTTCAAGACATTTCCAGTGGTTCCCACTAGGGCAGTGGCAAAAAGGGGGTGGGGTGGGGGCATGAGGTCATTGTGACGTCCGGTCCAGTAATCGGACCTCTTCTTCACTCTCCTCCTCTTCCTCATGTCCAGTGAAGGAGGGCACTAGTTGAACATTATGGACTCGGGGTCTTGGTTTGCCATCTGGGCCATATGTCGGAGGATATCTTTTTTTGTGATAATACCAAGGAGGCGCCTGCAGAGAGAGAGAGAGAGAGAGAGAGAGAGAGAGAGAGAGATAGATAAAGAGAGAGAGAGAGAGAGAGAGAGAGAGAGAGAGAGATATAAGAAATCGATCACAGAGATGGTGAACATATGGGAGATTTTTGTTGGGAGGTCTTTTTGTTGGCAGGTGGTCAAATGAAAATATCAGGCATCACTAGACGAGTGAGTGATTATAGAGAAATAAGACACACGATCACATTTTTGTGTGACGCATAATATACAATATTTTATTTCTTTGATGTTTTGATCCAAGTCGTCTAATCCTTTCCCTCCATGTTCATAATGTAATTTTACTACAATATGTTTAAAATTCAGATTCAGATTCACACGATACAGGAAATCTGGGCATAAATGACTAAAAATCTGAGGATCAACAATCCTGAAATTTGAATTTGACAATTAGCTACATGTTCATAACACGTCCGTAGGTCATAGACGACGCTGCAGGACGCCTCGATGTGGAACCCACATCAGGTATGAAGCGTAATTACGGGACTTTGCTGAGCACCGTAGGGCACATCCGCAGTAGGTGCATTCAGCTAACCCCGATCACCCTTACATTCCTCCACCTCCACACCTAAAACGAGTGCCACCCTTATGGGGCCTGACTCTCTTTTAAACCGGGCTGAACCTGAGGAGACACTGGAATTCATAATTATCCTTAAAAACGAAATTGTCTTCAAACGTCTGAGAAATCGGCCCCCCGAGCACTTTCTAACAGGCTGAAGATGGAGGTCAGTTTGTCTTCTAACTGATTCTGTTCTATTCACAAACATCTGGCCTGCTTCTTATTCTCTTCATCCCTGAGAAATTCTGCCAACAAAAAGACACCAGCATTGGTTTATGAGGACTGGCGGACTGACGGACAGACAGACGGACAGACAGACTGGGAGGGAGACTTTAAGGAGTGATGACCAGTGGCCTGCAGCACCTAGAGTGAGCCAGTGAGGATCAATCAAAAACACAAGGGAGAGAGTGCACAGTGAACACATCGCCGACTCATCCATGATTCTCAGCCTGAAGGAACTAATGTACGTACACACACACACACACACACACACACACACACACACACACACACACACACACACACACACACACACACACACAATCAGCAGTTTCAACAGAATTCAAAAGCACATACATAAGAAACCTCCGTTTTGGGGGGGTAAGTTTGGGGGTTATACAGCATCAAGCATGCAACCAAACTTTCAATTTGGGGTAGATTGATCTACACCTGCCCAGCAGAACCCTCGAATTCTCTTCACTGCCAAACAGCAAAGTCTTAAATGTGCTCTTGAATTTCATCATGGAAACAGGCTTGAGTTCCACAGCTGTCCTTGTGGAGGTGTGACGGGGAAGAGTGTGCAGTAAAGCGCTGAGTAACAGAACCATGTCTAAGGACTGAACAGTCTCAATCCAAAGTGACTCCCGGTTTAGACAGACTGGGCCACTCGTACTGAAGCCAGTTACAAATGCCTCGGTCAGCACATGCATGTCCACTAACGGGACCAGTAACTGGACATATGACAGAGCCCTTGTCCAGGCATCGCTGGTTCCGTTACTGGCCGTGCAGAAGGCAAATATGAACTGCATGTTCCAATCGGCTTCAGTGAACCGGGCCTCAGTGCACCGCTTTGGGTTTAATCTGACATGTTCTAGATCAGGCCGAGAACTGGCTTCTGATGGCGTTCCCTGCGATGCGGTGCCCCTGCATTTCAAACCGGGCGTCAGTTCGGAAAGCAGACAGGAAAGAAAGAGAGCTAGCCGTGTACGAGACTGGACGGGACGTGGAGGTGGTTAGTACACACAGAGCAGGAGGCATGAAACGCTTGTGAAACGTCGTCGGTGAATCAGCACAGACAGTCAGAAGGGGACAGCGGGGAGTATCGAGCGGTGGAGGCAGGGACGGGTCTTGGTTTTGGGGATGGGTGTTGCTACGGTAACTACTCTAATACAGCCACGACGAATCACCATGGTAACAAGATCACAGCACCTCGCTATCATTAGTGACTGAGGGGAGCTATGTAGGGTAAATACAGGGTCAATAAGGGTCAAATAAATAAACAGTAAATAGATAAATAAAAGGAGAGTTCGGCTACACACGGCTGCTACTCGCCAACCTTTTAGGAGGCGGTGCAACCAGTGGGGTCAGAGGTCATCGATCTGTTGCCCAGTTGATGTGGACCCAGCCCCCAGAGGAAGAATTTAAAAACAAAAACAAGAAACAAAACAAAAAAATTTAGATGGAGGCCATGAAGGGACATGTATTACACCAAGACTGTCGAACGGAGGCAGTGTGATGGGGCTGTCGTAGGGTGGTCTACTTTCATGTCGTACAGTCTATATGCACCGACGTACCAAAAGTCACGGGACAGCTGAATGTAAATGACTTATGAGGTGCCATTACCTCAGGGGACAGCTTGGGAATGCCCACACCCGTATGAGTTGAGAGCTGGTATCACCTGGCAAGGAGACCTGAATTACTGGAGCTCAAGTGAGGCATGATAGTGGGTGCCAGATGGGACGTGCCATTTCCAAAGTTGTGCGGGCATTTAACACACTTCCATATGTCAGAGAACCACGTCTGGACAACATAGAACCACCACATTACACTAGGGCCACATTGGTGGGCAGCCTCCGCACTGTCAACTATGGGTGGTAATGCCTTCTATGAGACACCATGGATTGCTAAATGCCCGCACACGTTTGGAAAGGAGTTTTCCATTCTTCTGGATGGATCACATCACCTTACCACGACGGTCAGTGTTCAAAGCTCACTGACGAGATAACCCAGCACAACGTAAACAGGTGTCAGGGTTTCCAAGCCGTCCCCCGACATAATGCCACTGCAATTTGCGTGCTTTTGGCAAGTCGGTGCATTGTGTCCTAAACTGAAGGGAGCTACACTATAGAACTACTTAATGGACAAAGCATAGTTGTTTGATTTGACAGTTCCCCGACATTTAATTCCAAAATATTAAAAATGCTTCATCTACATCACTCAGGGACGTCGGATTGACGTCAAATATTCAATAAGGTATTAATAGGATCTTCCCAACCAACAGGAAGGAAGTGACGGCATTTTCCGGGGAACTGTCCACAATTTTTGACTTCACTCAAGTTTCATGCGTCCCTCCTAAGAGGTGGGGCCTAAAAGATAGAGTGGGCGTGGCATGGGTGGGGCTAATCACCAGGGGCTCCGTGTGCTGCTTGAGCTCCTCCAGATGCTCTAAAATATTCTTCTTAGTGATGATGCCCAATACAATCCTGCAACACACACCGTGGCGACCGTCACTTAGCAACACACAAACAAACAAAAAAAAACAACAACACTCACACATAGACAAACTTAAAAACACAACAACACAACCAATAGAAATCAACAACACGAAACAGAGCAAATCATCAAACAACTTAAGGGGCAGTAAATAAATGAATATAAATATTCACAAATCAAAAAGTGCTGGAATGAAATAGAAATGAATCAAAAATACGTCGGGAAAGGAAAACTCGAAATAAACCAAACCCTGGTCAATTAAACTGGCCGTCTGGTTGGTTCTGGGCTCCTCGGCGAGAGCTGGCTATGTTCTGAAAACGTTGTACGGTCTGCAATACACAGTGTAGACACAAGGTGTCCCTCCACAGCACGGGGCAGCTCGATCAGCTTACAGGAAGCGTCCGAGTGAACACGATGTCCAACAACGAATAAATGCAGGTAGCTTTCAGAACGACGTGGTTTATGTAACGGACACTTTGGGAGCCGTTCGTTTTAACTGGACGAAACTGGACTGCAATCGATATTTACAGTGAGCTGGACTGCGAACAGTAACCTATGATTTCGGCTATGAAGGGAGAAGTGAGATCACAGAATTAGTAGCAAAGGAGGGATCTTGTTAAGTATCTATGTGTGTGTGTGTGTGTGTGTGTGTGTGTGTGGCTGTACAGAAGTTACCAAAGCTGAGAGGCACTAGATTGAAATGCAGAGCTGAACCCATCAGCAGTCTCTCTCTGTGAGTGTGTGTGTGGGTGTGTGGGGGTGTGTGTGTGTGTGTGTGCTGATGAGTGGTATTTCTGTTAGTAGCTGTGAAAAGAGGAAGTACACAGAAAGTGTGACTTCGAGAAGTATCATCATCAGCCTGTGATGTTCGGTAGTTTCACTTGCACCACGCAGACGCTGAGTCAATGCGTGAAACGGTCCTCAAACCAAACCCGAGTGACGGAGCTGAATCAAAAGTGGAAAAGCCAGAGACATTTTACTGGTTTTACGTTTTTCTCCAGTGACTAAACCAGAGACCCCGTTCCATCCGTCTTTAAGCCCCGCAGGTCCAGGACGACTAAGGCTGCGGGAGCGTTTCTGTAGAAAAGAGAAGTTTGGTTTTCCAGATCGTTGAAGGTAGATTACAGACGCCGAACGAGGACGTGCGGCACTTTGATCTCACTCTGAAACAGAGCTTCAGCATCGTCAGCTCCGTGAGCACGTCTGCACCAGACACATCTTGGGCAAAACAAAGAAACACGCTCTGTTCTTATTTTCTTACAAGTCCGTTTATCTATTTGAACTCTTTCTGTCTTTCCTCACCCGGATTCCTTGATTGTTGGAATGTTGATGGATTTCCATAAACGAGACGCGTCATCAAATATGGCAAACAATATTGTGCAGCTCTTAATACTTAATCATATGCATGACCTACTGGATCTAAAACAGATGAAAAAGGTCAAACTAAACGAAATAATAACAAAAATAAACCAGTTCTACTCTGTAAACGGTCCCGACGTCCTGTCTGCGCTGCTCCCTCCTCACGTCGCACACGACACCGTCTCCGAGTCGCTCCACATTTCACTCTTTAGCCCAAAGCACATTCAAATCTTTGAACAGATGTTTTGATCACGACCGTTACTGTCGTACAATGAAATGCCAACAGCGCCACCTGGGCTGGAAGGGTAGCTCGCTGAAACCCTCACACTTCTAACAAATGGCTGACAGAGCAGGTCAATCCGTCTTCAACTGCAAACGAATTATGACCGATTTACCCACCAAGCTGCTGGACTTGTTTGCATTTGCCCACCCAGACCCCAGGGCCTGCCCCCCGCCCCGCCCTCTACCCCACTGTGGCTCACCCGTTGTGGGTGACGAGGCACTGGCGCAGGCCGAGCTTGCGGAAGATGTCCACTACGATCTCCATGGGCGTGTGGTCAGTGACGGTGAAGGGGCTCATGTCCAGGATGCTGCGGAGCTTCAGGGGCCGCGGGCTGTCCGCTGGCAGGGTCGGAGCATGCTGGGTAAAATACACACGGGAGTTCAGCATGATGCCCTCCTGCTTCCGTCGGGCGTTCTCTGCAAAAGAGAGAGAGACGGGCAGAGCGAGTTACGATTTTTGCTCTTTCGAGCAGTTGCCTGTGGTTCATCATAGGAAGAGAGAAACCTCAAGAGAGGCACTGCAGGGTCAGTACAGGAAGGGGTGTGTGTGTGTGTGTGTGTGTGTGTGTGTGTGTGTGTGTGTGTGTGTGTGTGTGCGCGTGTGTGTGTGTGCGTGCGGGTGGGTGTGCGTGTGCGTGCGTGTTTGCAGTACAAGCAGCATCACAGAAGCACAAAGTGTTGATGCATAAAACATTTTTGTGATAGGTCTGATTGTAAGGAACCTTTTCAAGGTACAGCGCCTGAAAGTATTCATACCCCTCATAAACTACAATGTTTTCATTGGGATTTCACCTGGACTGAGAAGAAAAAGCTACATTTTAATACTGTCCTCCGATACCCCCAAACAAAATCCAGTGACCAACAGGAACGATATTTCAAGGCTCTGTATAAAGAACTATCACTTGATTAAAGGTTCTACATCTCTATTGGTGCTTTATGCAGACAAAAGTGGTCCTCCTACAGCATCACTCAAAGAACCCTTTGAACCATCTGTATCGGTGTACAACCGCTGTACACAGAGTGGAGAGTTTCCTCTTGTCACCAGCAGGTGGAGGCGTTTCGCCTGAATAATCTGTTGCCTCCTACATGTATTATCAATTTCCTGTCAAACCAAACACAAATGCACCGCGTTAAAGCCAATCTGCATAACGACGCGTAAGAACCATGAAGATCACTGTGTTTGTTCTCCAGTTAAACCCAGATTGCATTGTGTCTCCGACCCGTGATCATTAGAAAGCCTTCTCTTCCTTCTGTGGTACAAAAAGAAGAACCGAACAAAATCATCTTCACGCATGACGGTGCATCTCATGCTGCAAATACCTCCGTCGCTGGTTGCTATGGCTACAACAGGAGAGAAACCCCTGACCTCAACCCTACTGAGAACCTTTGGAGTGTCCTACATTAATCTATTCTACAGAGGACGGTCAGAGCAGTGTGAGGAGTCTTGCTCAAGGACTCTAATTGGTGCAGCCCAGCATAGCTGTCCAGACTGGGAATGGACCCCGGTCTCCCACATGGTGTGGTGGCTCACTGGTGGCTTTATCAGCTGTTCAATGTATATCAGCTTTGAAATATCAGATTTGGTATCGTTTTCTAAATTGATTACCGGTGTGTGTGTGTCTGTGTGTGTGTGTGTGTGTGTGTGTGTGTGTGTGTGTGTGTCTCTCTCTCTCTCTCTCACCTATAGCGATAGTGATGTCCCTGCGGAGAGCAAAGCCCACCAGTCTCTGGGACTCCTTTGAGACAATGACGGGGAAGCCGTTATAGCTGGTCTCACTGATGATGGCCTGCAGTTCAGCCAGCGTCAGGTCATCCTGCGTCAGAACCGCTAAAGGCGGGTCGTTCCGCCGTGGCCGCATCACCTCCCGTGCCAGCGTGGTGTGCGTGAACTCCTCTTTCGCGTCCAGGAAGGGGTATCCGTTCAGCCGGATGTGTGCCTCGTAGATTCCCTCACGTCCAAACGCGTCTCCCACCCACTTACTGGTCATCACTGCAGCCATCAATGGCACGATGTACTCCAGACCTCCAGTCAGCTCGAACACAATGACCACCAGCGAGACGGTCATCCGTGTGACACCACCTGAGAAAACAGGAATACAGAACCATCGTGTGCAGGGTCTAACCTGGGTTTTCTTAGCATGACAGAGCTGTTTTCTAGAAAAAGAAAACAAAATCCTGGGGTGGCTTTTACTCCACCTTGAGTTCATGGCTGAGCTTTTACGGGGTGACGCGAACGGCGCACTCACCTAAGCAGGCTGCTGCTCCCACCATGGCATAGAGTCCGGGAGTGATGCAGTCAGCGCCCACCTCGCACCACTCCTTAAACAGGAACCAGTCGTGATGGTAGTAAGCCAGTTGCTCCACAGCAATGCCTACGATCCGCCCTGCTATTGCCCCGATCGCCATGCTGGGGATAAAGAGACCTGACGGCACCTGCAACAACACACAGACACATACAATTAACCCAGGAGAGAAAGACGACAGCACGCAGACGTCTGCACTGAGAACCCCAAAGACACGAAAGGGTTTCCTTGACAACATCAGGAAACACACGCAATGTACTTTCGTGTTTGTATACTGGAATGCAATCTTTACGGGGTTTTACTGGATATATTTATATCTTCAGGTCTGTAAATGTAATAACTGCATTATTATTTGAGGTTACAAACAGTTTTCGTCCAACAAAACAACACGGGCGATCAGTAGCGATGTCCGCGCGTACACGAGAGACAGGCAGGAAGCCCACCTTCAAGCCGAAGGTGAAGATGGTCATGATGATCTTAAAGATGAGCGCCAGGCTGAGCTGCCACATGGCCGAGTAGACCCCGGGGGTGGCGGCGGTATCGGAGCCCTCGGGGTACGCCTGGCTGCCATTCATCTGGCTGCGGTACTGACAGAGCTGAGAGGACTCCAGCGGCCCACAGTCTGTGAACAACTCTTTGATCAGCTCGCTGGTGTTCTGACGCGTGTACGGGTTTGGAAACGCGATGATGGCCGTGATTGCAGCGACCGTGATCACCTCCAGCACTGGATATTTCCCTGAGAGGGCAGAGGGAGAAGAAGAGTCATGCCAAAGTTGCTCTATTTGTTCCATCGACTTAATCGACTGGCACTTACCGAAGCGCGTGGACTTGCGTCGACGGCACCATGCGATGTTGGCTCGGATGAAGAAAGCACCCCAGAGGCCCCCGAACACGCCGAGCAGGATAAACGGGAAGAGCTCAAACAGGTACCAGGGCTTGTGGTACTCCACGTAAAACAGCACCAAGCGACTGTTTCCAAAGGGGTTAATGGAGCGCAGCACAAAAGCCGCCACCAGGGCGGCGAAAAAGGACCGCCATAGTGTCTTCAGAGGGAAGTAGTAACTCACCTAAGAGGGAAACAGAAGAAGTGTTCCGTTCCTTTGAATGAACGATGAATGAATGAGACGAAGCTCATTACAGACCAACGTGACAGACAGAACCCCCTTACAAACGTATTTAATCATCAGCGTGAGAACAATGTGAAATCCACGTTAAACCAGCGCACAGACGATTGTGTAGGTGTATGAGCTGATGATGTGCACTGCCCACGTCAGGCTTAGTGCTCCAGGACGGTCTGTACCTTCCTCTGGCCTCGACAGAGGGACACGCTCCCACTGCCTTGATTCTTATTCTGTATTTATGTTTTGTTATATTAGTATTTTGTAATGGTTGATATAAAGTAACTGGGACACGTTCCTGATATCGGTCATCCCCGCTTTCCGTGTCTGGACACAATTCGCCCTCGTGCAAGATGAACAGATCAATAGAAATGCCCCAAAATATATTTCACACCGGCTGGAAAATCGACGTTTCTGTCTCCTGTAAAGTTGCATTGTTGGAGTTACATCTCTGTCGGGAAACATTCAGGGATCTCCAAGCACCGATAGAGGGCTGGCAGTGTAATGAGGGCAATGATTGCTTGGGCTTCAAAAGAACCCATCCAGGCCACAGATGTGCAAATGCACACAGTCTGTCTAGTCCCTGCCAAAACAATAGGAATCTCTGGAGCAAATAAACAGGTCTGATGCCGGGCGTGTGCTAGAGGGGTATAAAGCTGTGGAGCAGTGGAACCGTATCCTCTGGAATGATGGAGCTCCATCCAGTACTTTTGGCCTGAGCTGGGGAGGTGATCATCTGATATTAGACTTTATGGATCCCTCTTAATTCATATATATATATATATATATATATATGAATAAAGAGTCCTGTAGGAGGCGGTATTGCACATTATTACTGCACTTTTGAACTGTTTATTGCACCAGGTCCAGTTGTGTTGTGGTGGTCGGGTTCCCATCCTCTGTCCTCCTGTTACTGCTCCCCCCCCCCAGAGAGGAGCTGCACAGTCTGATGATATCCTGACCTCACTAATCCTCTCGTCACTGAATGCAATCAAATTCTCTCAGCTATGCGCCAAAATCCGGTAGAAAGCCTTTCCGGAGCAACTTGTTTATTCATTCTCTTAAACTGTATGATGAGACGACCAACCACAGACCGAACTGATGCTCCTCCTTATCTACTTTTTTCTGATTTGACCATTTTTCACAGTGTGTGAAATCACAAGCATTTCACGAATAAGGTCTGCAGTTTGCTTATGAATAGCTGGTGACCGTGAGCTCCTATTACTTGTAAGCTTTTTCAGATACTAAACAAAGCTCGCGTCCTGTCTGAACACACGTGACGTAACTAGGTGTAACTACGATGTCCGTTTATTGCTGCAGTGAAAGCGTCCCCACCTCCTCCAGACTGAAGAGGACGCCTCCTATTGGAGCCCCAAAAGCCACCGACACACCTGCGGCCGACGCTGCAGAAAGCACCTGCGTAAATCACAAACACAGTTATTAACACAGCTCTGAAATGCACCTTTTCCCCGCTGGACGATGGGTATTTATAGCACACTCACAACTCAGGTCTGAGCGTCTGCATGTGTGTTACCTCTCGCTTCTTGGCCTCGTTTTTGCTGTATTTGGGGAAGAGGTAAGAGAAGATGTTGCCACAGCAACAAGCCACATGCACCAGCGGCCCCTCCTTCCCCAGACTGAGGCCGGACGCCACAGCCAACACCAGGGTGATGGTCTTGATCATCAGAGTCCACTTCCCGAGGTAGCCTCGGATTATAAATCCACTCAGAATGGTCTTAATCTGGGAGAAGGAGGAAGGAACATCGGTGTGATCAGAGGAGGTGATTCGACTGCACTGACCTCGTAAAATTGAAACGTTACAGTAATTAAGATTCAATTCAAATAGCATTAAAGGACGCATGTGTGTCTGGTAGCTTAATCAGGTATTCAGGCTCAAATAACCTGCACTGGTTTCGTCATGTAAACTCCACGACTCTAGAAGTAGGTCCTCCAATCGCATTTCTGCATTTAGAAATCGAATTCAATTGATGCACTGAATCGTTTTCTAAAGAATCATGAAGTAATTCAATTCCAGGCTCCTGGTAATCAATGTTCAGGCTAGAAATTCAAAAAACCATAAATGGCCAGTGAAGGAAGACCATTAGACCGGTGGTCTAACGACGCGGCCACTGTTCACCCAGCAAAAGTAAACGATTCTCTTTCAAACTTCTACCAACATCAATCCCATTCAGCTCTCACGCATATCGACTGACCCTACACACACGGCGCGGTGGCCATCAGCAGCGCTCGTGTTTCCTGTGACCTGCGGACGCTGTGTGTGGAAGAGCACAGCCTGTAGGGAGTCATCATTACCAACTTTCGTGCCCAGAAATGGGGCTCAGTGTTCAATCAAACCCATTACAAACGGCTGCCCTCAGCGCTTCACTGCTTCACTGCTTCACTGAAAAAACACTTTTTTTTTCCAGGTAAAGAGTGTACGGTCATGACCCGCAGCCTAATGTTCACTCCAGAATGATCGTTTTAATTATATTAAAGTCGTTATTTATATTATGGATGTTTTTGGTGCATAAAAAAAAAATCATCATAATTCATCATTATTCTTAAAAATGCTCTGAACACAAACACATCATTAGAGGATCAGTTTACAGTCATAAAATCATCATTTTTATATTCACTGCAGCAAAACAAAAGCTAATTGGCACTGAATTTGAACATTCCTGATCCTCCTGGAATCTATAAAAACACATCATCACACCATGTCTAGACTTACCTCCGGGATACCGGAGCCACAGGCGTATGGGGCGAACACTTTGACCAGGCACACCGCCAGGAAGGCAAAGGCCAGAGCCCAGTATGTGTACATGAAGTAGTTCATGATGTAGGAGCCTGGACCCTACAACGGAAGAGGACGTCAGCAACGGCAAATCAACACCAAACAAGGAAGGTGTGAGGAGTTTCACAGCATATACTGGTGGCATGACATCATTCCACGCTGTCCTTACCTCAGCCTGTCCCAGGATGAGCTCAGCCCAGGTTTTCCACTGTGGGCATTTGTCTCTTTCAGCGAACGTGGTCTCATTCGACCCCCAGCAGCACTGCTCGTGATTAAACCACATGGCACTCAGACAAATTCCCTCCTTCAGGTCATTCATCCAATCAGCAGCAATGTCGATCAAACCCGCCAACGCACCTGAGAGAGAGAGAAGGATGCATGGAGGCCTAGGATGGGTAAGGGACAGGGAGACATGGCTGGAGCTGCTGTATGGGGAGCTCACTGGTGTACATCTGCCAATGTCATGTTTTCCAACCGAAGCTAGATCCTTAGGGTGTGTGTGTGTGTGTGTGTGTGTGTGTGTGTGTGTGTGTGTGTGTGTGTGTGTGTGTGTGTGTGTGTGTGTGTGTGCTACCTGAAGCCAGCCCTGTTAGCTACCAGCCACCACCCAGACTAAAGGCCATACAGGCTCTGGTGAACTCCTGCTGATTCTTCTTCTGCTGCTGATCTGCACATCTTCACAGGACACGTGACACATAGAGACACTGCTGCTGAGAGGATCAGGCGCTATGATTATTCAACATTTTCCTTAATGGTGAGCATCATCCTTACAATGGAGAGAAATGACTAATCAGACAAGGAGGAGAACAAGCAAGGGTTAGGAATGTAGACCTGTCTGACCAGATACATCTCCTCAGCGCAGCTCTTTAACTTGTTTGAGTGTCACCGAGCACCTAGTTGCTGCTCCGGAAGTAAAGTGCAGAAGGAGTTTATGTGGTGTGAAGGTGTGATGAGGCAGGTGAGATGTGGGTTGATTGGCTGTGGACTGGAACACTGCTACTACCTGTTTGGCAGCCTTGTGTTGGGGGGAAGAAGCTGTCTCAGAACCGACTGGTTCCGGTCCTCATGCTTCGTACCTCCTACCACTGGGCAGCTTTGAGAAGATGCAGTGATTTTATAATCCTCCTGGTCCTCCCTAGACAGCGGCTGGTGTATAAATCCAGAAGGTTTGGGAGGTGAACTCCAGTGATGTGTACAGTGTGCACCACCTCTGCAAAGAAGTTCTTCCTTGAGAGAAGTGCATGTCCTGTACTGAAGGGTGATGCAGCCAGTCAGGATGTGCTCCACTGCAGGTGTAGAACATTTTCAGGATGCAGGGAATCAGACCAAACCTCTTCAGCATCCTGTTGTGCCTTCCTCACCACCCTTGTGGTGTGTTCTGAATATGTAAGTTCTCAGAGATGTAAACACCAAGGAATCCTGATGCTGCTGACCTTTCCACAGAGGACCCATTGATGGAGACAGGGGAGTGCTCCCTCTCCTGCTTCCTGAAGACCGCCGTCAGCTCTTTGGTCTTACTGACGTATAGAGAGAGGTTGTTTTCTGGCACCAGTGTGTCAGCAGGCTGGACCTCGTCGTTGTCATTGGAGATCAGGCTTATGATTGTTGTGTCGTCAGCAAAGTTAACAATGACGGTGAAGCCGTGTCTGGCTGTACTGTCGTGGGTGTACAGGGAGTCCAGGAGTTACTGAGCACAGTGTCCCAGGCCCGTGTTGAGGGTCAAGTGAGGGAGGCTGTATTTCTGCCCATTTATACCACCTGCCACCAGCCTGTTAGGAAGTTTAGAATCCAGCTACACAGAGATTCCGGATTCGGACTGTATGCAAGTGGGCAGGTCGAGGGTGGCAGGAAATGAGGAGCAGATGAAGTCTCTGACCAGCCTCCCAAATCCCTTGCTTATAACTGAGGTCAGAGCAGCTAGGCACCGGTCATTTAAGCAAGTAATGCTTAATGCCAACAACATTCTGTGCAGTTAAAGTGATGAACAGACACACAATTAACAAAAGACAAAAACATGAGGGAGCTCGCGACATGGCAGCCATGCTCGCCGTCATCTTGGTGGTCATAATGGTACCAGTAGCAGAAGCAGTAGCATGGGTCCATGTACATTTCAATGTTGATGTCCATGTAAAACGTCCCACACCATCCAAGAACAACTGTCAGTCTTCCCTTCTGGTGAGTTTCCTGCACGTGATTCCGCTCCCCTCTGACCTTTACCTAGAAGAGACGCTGCTCAGCAGGGTTTCCTCGCAGAGGGGACAACTGCCATTCAAATTCTGCATTCAAATGAATCTGGATTTAAATATATATATGCCCAGACAAACTCACAGATAAGCAGATGATGATACCAATGGAACGGTTACGTCTGGCCTGTGTCTCACTGCTACATTCTTTGAACCAGCATTACGAGATATCTTTGGCTCTTGGTCTCCCCCTACAGTTGGGGAGTGTCTTACTCCACTGCCGTAAATACAAATTCTGTCTCATAAAGGTGCATTTGTTGACAAGCTAAGAGATACAACAATGGAATGAATAGTGAAAGAACCAATGGTCAATGGTCATCAATGGATGTCGTCAGTGTTCCCCAGCCCTGGTCTTGGATGACCCCCTGCTTGGCATATTTCAGTGGTTTCCTGAAACAACAATACTTTAAACACTGGAAGGGCTTTACTATTACAGCTGTCACACACACACAAAGGCATTCCTGGTGGATCTCCTGGTGCATTATGTGCACATAAAGCCCTTTTGAGTCACTCCTAGTAGACTACTTAAAACAGCTACAGTCTGAGCTGGTCAGTACCTTGCGATGGCGTTCCCGGTCTTTGCACTTCTCCCTGACCCAGTCGATGGTGTGGAAGTCATCATAGGTTCCCACGCCAGGAATGGGCTCCTCCAACAGGTCCAGCAGGTGGGTGGAGCTACTCACCCCTCCGGCTCCGCCCCCACCATTAGACATGGCGTAGTTAGAGCCTGTACAAAAGAAAGGAGGAGAGATATGCATGGGTAAGTGGTTGACATTGCACAAGGGAAGGTTTTGAAAGATGGAGCAGGATGGAAGATTCACATCCCCTGAAGATGATGGATGAGATGATGACGATGAGGTAAAGTGGAGGAAGGGACGGTCTTCCTGTCCTCCCTCTCTGGACATTTGCTGCAAAGTGTATGTCCTCTGAGGACTAAAGGTAAATGACATTTATAAAACCGCTGGCTGAACGACTACATTTGGGAAAAGGGGAAATCCGTTTAAGGGAGATGTTTTGGAATTCTACAGCTTGTAGGAGTGCAGGAGTAGGATTTCTATGTAGGAGTTCAATGATACATAGTTCTGGTGAGTTCCACCCACACTTACACACAACCACCACATCTTCCCCAGGCTGTGCCGTGTAAAGTAAACGAAACTGGTGCAGTAGAGAGAGCAGCTGTGGAAGCTCTATCTGCTGCACCTCTTGTAATCAGCTAATCAGCTTTGCACTGCCTCACTGCTCTAAGGGTCAGACACAGGAGTCATGCTGGAGCCCTCCTGCACTGACCAGCTGCATTTCTTCACCAGACAAGAGTCCAGAATCTGGAGCTCCAACACCATTCATTTCAAAGACTCGCAACAGTTTCAAAGAGGCCGAGGTGGGCATTCTCTGAACATCATCCCTGTTCTATCCATATTCACACCCTGGAAGGCTGCTGCGAAGGCAGGCGCTGGGCTGAAGTTCAAGGTGGCTTCAGTGAATGCTTCCAGTCCTACTGGTGGAAGTATAATGGTGTGGAACTCTTGGAGTATTTGATTGTCACTAATGGGCCTTTTCCACCAAAAGGTCTCTGGTTCTTGAACTGGTTCAGGCTTACAAGAACCTGTTTTTCAGTGAATTATCCTGCATTTACACCAGTTTTAGTGGAACCGAGGGTACGTCACAGACGACATTAACAGAGGGCGCTGCACATGTGATGCGAATGACAAAGTCTCCTTGAATCCCTGATTGATGGACATCATGGGTTTTGGACGACGGCAACAAAAACGAAGAAACAAAGGACATCTTAAGAAAGTCTCTCTGTCTCTCGCCGGCATCTGTTCTGTGAAATCAAAAAGCTCAAATCAACTTTAAAGCGTTAAAATCGGAGGGAAGCTGCAACACCAGACTGAAGATCATCTGAAAATCAGCAAAGAGCAGATCAATACAACGGCCTGGCACAGATCTGCTAAGAGGGTGATGCTTTCAGCTGAGGCAAGCTGCTTCTCCAGATAGCCACACACACACACACACACACACACACAGACACACACACAGACACACACACAGACACACACACAGACACACACACACACACACACACACACACACACACACACAGAGAGAGAGAGAAAGAGCAGAACTGGCCTGAGGCCTATGCTGAGGATCACGACTAAACACAGCGGCCATTCTGATTGGCCAGAACCGCACAGAAAACTGCCAACACATTTCTTCTGAGAAAGATCAGAGAAACAAAGACAACATTTGATCACAGTTTCTTTACATCGTTGCATTAAAATACGGACACTGAATTCAGGTATCGGTCCTGGATTTTTGGAATTACTGGCCATGAACTAAAGCGCTGAAAACATCTGAGAGACGTTAAGGCATCAGGACGGACTTAAACATCAGGTCGTTAAACAAAATAGAAGAACTGAGCACACAGACATGAACGTTCTGCATTAGTTCGTGTCACCTAAAATAACCCGCTGAGCAGGGCTTCGGCACAGACCTCAAAATAAAGTCTTAAAATATCTGAACATTAATGACGTTAATCAGCCACGACTCAAAAGAAGGAGCTTGACTTTGTCAAGCATATCAACAGAGGGGCTGCACAGGGTCAGTAAACGGATGTGAGAAGATGGTAGCGTGTATAGATTACCTGCGATGTTTGTTTTTCTCCGAAAACATGGATACATTTTTGGCGAGAAGATGTAGAAGATGACATGGTCTGAGACAAATTCTACGTTATTGCACCTGTACAACGAGATCTTTGGTTCCCGTTGCGAACAAGTTGGCATTAAATAGATTTCGGAAGCTTTTTTTTTTTTGGTGGAAATGCGTCAAACAGTTTTCCAGTCAAATACGTCTAAACTCTCCAAACTAAACTGACTTCATACCGGTGAATAGCACGTGTGTTAAATCTGTCTTAACGACACGTTATTGGATAAGACTCCTCCAGCGCGCTCGTCTCTCGTCACAAACACAGTGTTTGTCGCTGTTGTCTCCGTTACTTCAGAACTCGCACTGTTTTTAAGCATTGTCTGGACACAAGAGCAGCCAGAGCACCGTCAGTTAGGGCCCTATGACTTTGGCGATGATACATTTTTAATGATGTTCGATTTTCTTAAAGGAAAAGACAAACAAAGCAAGAAACAAACATCTAACGACGGAATGGGAAACAATCGGAATCTGAAAATAATGGCATTACGGAAGAAATGACGCTGATTTCGAAGGGCTCTATTCGGCGTACAAGAAATTCTCTTAAGCAAATAATTTAAATACGTTTTCAGCTATTGTGTGAAATAATTGAAATATAGTACACTCTGAAACGTGGTAGGGACAAAATCAGGCCTTTTGAAATATGCCAGTAAACACTGGGGTTGGTACTGAATCACAGTTCAGTTCACAACATGGTCTGGAGCACACGGTGTCTTTCCACTGATCTTGGACGTACGGTCCAGCAGGTCACAGTGTTTTATAATCCCTCTAAAGGTAACTGGTACAGCCTGTGGTGAATTAAGCTGTAAAATGTAAGGCACACACATCCTACAGCGGTCCAACGATGCAGACACACCATACAATCCAGCATGACGGCTGGTGTTATGCTGGATTATTTGTGAAGATGCACCAGTTACAGGACAAAAAAAAACTGAACCAGGCTTTGATTTGAGTAAAATCCAATTTTGGAGGTGATTTTAAGGATTTTATGCCTGAAAAATGAGCAGTTTATTGAATATTAATATGATTCATTACATCATCCCCCCAAAAAACAATGCATTTTAACGGCTACCCTCAGAATGACTCATCCCCGTGCCTCGCTGCCTTTCATACTCCTAATGTTTAGCCTAAAGCAGAAGCCAGCTTCACTGCTCCATATTAAAGACACTGCACATAAGAGCTCGCTGCAGAAGCAACAACACAGCAGCTGTGATGAGAAACGCAGATAGTGATGAACTTCCTTCACGACGATGACTGTCTCAACCTCATCCCACACCAGGGACAAGGCAGGAGTCAGTACGGCCAGCAGCGTTGGTGAAAACACACCGAGATATGGCCTAAAAGCAGTGTTTTTGAAGGTAGATGATTCAGGCTGGGCAATGCAGATATGATGATATAATTGCGCTCAATGGAAGTGGAAGAGAGGAGTAGATGAGGACGTGCACGGAAAAGATCGGAAAAATCGGTTTTTATCCCGATATCAATATAAATATCGATTTATTGCCCAGCCCTAAAAATGTAATAAAGCAGAATTTCGACACTAGTCTCGAGCGACTGGCGGACTACACCCAGCCTAATCTGTCTGCAGGGCGTAAGCGTGCTCCGAGTGAATGGATTTGCTGTTCACATGCTCATTGTAGGCATTCCTTCTCCAGTTATACAGAAATCCTGTTTTGCGTCATAGTGCCCTGTTCTAGATATCTGTTATTTTACCCTGCGAACTGTTGGGAAATGGCCTGGTGCTAAAAACAGGGCTAAAGAGCCCTCACAGCACATGTGACTGCCCCTGTGAACACACTCGCCTCCATTCTGCCAGCTTACAGCTTCTACTAAGGTTGCACAACAACACCGGCGTTGAAACACATTGTTTATTCAGCCAAGATCGGATAAAACAATAAGACAGAGCAGGCTTGATGCAAACTCATTTACAAGAACGACATCTGATGTGACGGTCGATGCACTGCGACGGGGATGAGAGCTACAGGCTGCACCGCAGGCCTCATCAGCCCTCTCATCGCCCCTCTTCGTTTCGACGGGCTGGAGTGATCGGTTTGTTTCTCATGTTTAACAGGGTAGATTTAACCCAGTACAGGCGAATCTTAGTGTTTCACCTCCGCTTCCTTTCTACGTTGGAGTGTGAACCCTTACACCGCTTCAGTACTCTGTTTACAACCACGTCCTGAGGGTCAGCCATGACCCGCCTTCACTACACCCGCAAAATTAACAGCTTCAAACCGTAAAAAGAAACGACCGCCATACAAATCTCACCCGAAGCCTCTGTGAATATTTGAGTTCTCTCTTCACACGACGGAAAGACTGCATTTTCACGGTGGCCAGCACTCGTTTAATACGGCACAGCGGCTCTGTTCTTTTTTTCCTTCACTAAAGCAGAGCTGCAGTATCATCATTTTTGATTAAGGTTCTGCAGAGGTGTAACTAACGTTTTAGTAAGAGATTCTAAAATGAAATAAAAACAGCTCATGACCGGAAAGGACATTCAAGCTTGTGAAAAATGTCGTAACATGTCCAGAGACGTCCTCTTCCCTCATTTTCGTTTTGCTGGGTTTTATTTTTGCGGCGCTGCACATGCAGAATGGGGAACTGAGGGCCACGAAGCATCAACCAGTTGCATCCTCCAATTTGCTCTGTAAGCATCTGCATAAGAGAGGGTCCTATACCTTGGGTCAGCCTTCTGTGACGTAGTGGCTGAAGAATGCAGCTACAGGGCCACGAGAATACGTCCATTATGCTTTAGGATTTGTATATAAGTTCATATAAAGGAGTTTTGATACGTGTTGTTAAGCCTGTTAGTGGTTCTGAGTTGAGTAAACACCATCAAGATGTCAACTGATTAGAGATGGAGCCTCAAAACCTCTTTCCTGTCGATTGCAAAGATACAACGACGTGAAAAATTCATTTTACTGCCTCGTCATGTCTGTGCAGGCACTTCCTGCCATCGCCATTTCAGGTTCATCGTCAATGACAAGTTCTGTTTTAATCTTGGTGGTGAAGACCAACGAACGTTGTGGAGGCGCCACGATCAGCACAAAGACTGACGGTTTGTCTTTATGCATCACACGTCCAGAGAGCCTGGTGTCATAGTGTGCAACGTTGTATCAACTCCAGATCACTTTCGGTCTTCATTACAGTCTCTTTGACAGTCCAGTGTTATAGACCTTCTCTGAACTCAAGGACGACGCTCGTCCACATACTGCTGTCGTCTCAAGATCTCGTCTTGAAGACACAGATACTACGCCGTGGTCGGTCTCATCTCCAGACCTGTCCCTGATTGAAAATGTGTGGGACGCTATTGGACGCTCTATCAACACTCCACCCCTACCACACCATCTGCAGAACTGAGTGAGAACATTCAAGCTGCATGGGATGGATCATCACAGGACACCATTAGGAACCTCTACAACTCCATGCAGAGACTTCTGACATGTTGCATAAACCTGACGCCGTCCTGAGAGACACCACTTCTGTATGAGTAGATCAATAAATATTGATTGTATTCATTGATCCTGATCACCTTCATCTTCCTTCCCAACAGCAATGCAATCCCACGTCCTTCTGGGTGCAACAGAAAGCAATAAAAGTATTAGAGACTAGAACGCTCCTGCCTGAGCCGGAGACGTTGCAGTTACTGTGCAACAAGTATCTCCTGTTGAAGCGTTGCTGTGAATGCATGCCAGCCAAGGTTCTCCCAATGCCTGACCCATACAGTGTCCATCTCTCCAGGGAGGTTTCAGTCAAAGGAGTCCGGCAAACAAACATTAAACACATATGCATGCAGGCACGTGGGGGCTGGCACACGTCAGGTTGAGACAGTTGCCCAGGGGCAGCAGGGGCGCTCCTGCAACCACCATAAAAGACATCACGCCTGATACCGAACAATATAAATCTAAAGGTGCCGACACGGGAACCCCATGCCAGGACCTACGGTGCGGTCGCACTGAACACTACAGCGATAGTAAAGCAACACAGATAAGCAGCCTGATTACACAGACACACGTATCACTGAAGGCTTCAGGAGGCCTCACTGCTTGGATTCCAATGCAGGGTTCTCCCTTCAAACTACAACACTAAGGTGCTTCTCCACTGAGCAGAGGAGATCTGGGTGAGAGAAGGCAAGCGAAAGCATTGCTGCATACCTCGACTGCTTATCTCATGCAGGGGGATGGTGTCCCCTCCCCCGTCGTAAGGCAAGTACGGGTCGGCTGAATCCTCCTCCATGCCACCCGTCACAGCTTGGCAAGAGGGTGCGAGGGAGAGGAGCTCCGGAGGAGCTTCCTAATCAAGGCTGGCTGCCATCTTTCCCGACCGCAGTCACACTCACTGTGAAGATACGAGTGTGTGTGTGTGTGTGTGTGTGTGTGTGTGTTTCTCCCCTCCTTTCCTCTCTGTTCTTTCACACTCCCTTCTTCTCCCCCTCCCACTCTCCTTTTCAGCACCTGACTGCTGAAGGCCGATGACATCACCCACATGAAGGAGCGCTGGTTGCCATGAGCGACTGCTGGGCCAGACCATTCAGTCCTGATCTGTGGGAGGGTGTGAGGGCAGCTCTAGAACGGAGCAGCTCATCATTTCAGCAGCTGGGGGTGACCAGGCAAGTGGATTAAAGGCTCTGGCGGGCCAGGGTTTCCCAAATGACAGCCTTGGAGGCCTTTCACCTGCACTGTATGATTTGGTGGTTTGCTCTGGAGAACTCGGTCAAAATTAGTTGCACCCAGAAGGACGTGTGGGATTGCAGTGCTGTTGAGAAGGAAGATAAAGGCAATCGGGATCAATAACTGATTAACTTTAAACACACAGAAGTCGTGTCTCTCAGTACGACGTCCAGACATTCCAGACGTCACTGCATGGAGTTGTAGAGGTTCCTAATGGTGTCCTGTGATGATCCATCCCATATAGCTTGAATGTTCTCACTCAGTTCTGCAGATGGTGTGGTAGGGGTGGAGTGCTGATAGAGCGTCCAATAGCGTCCCACACATTTTCAATCAGGGACAGGTCTGGAGATGAGACTGTTGGTCGTCTCCACCAAGACAAAAGTGGGACTCGCCACTGAAGATGACCCGCTGCCATTCAGACGGTCTGGCACGGCACCACTGCAGTCTTTGGAGATGCTGACACGGTGTTAAAGTCGTTATGGTCTGTGATTCATGCATCCATTTAACAGGATGACTCATGGAGGGCTTCACTGCTCACTGAATGTCGCCAACCGTGGCTGTTGGGTCACTCCACGCCTGTCAGACAATCCATCAGTTCTCCCTCTCCATGGTTGGTGTAGGTTTTGCACAGTGGTAATGAAAGTCCATATCATCCCAGTTTGCTTTACATATTAAACGTTCAGTCTAACAGAGGCTGGCATATGTTTGATGGGACAACTAGTCTGGAAACAACTGGAGTAAATTCATGCTGGTTATTTGCTCAACTTTCCAAACCAGAGGAATCACCCTAAACCCCAAACCTCACCCTAAACCTCACCCTAAACCTCACCCCAAACCTCACCCTAAACCTCATCCCAAACCTCACCCTAAACCTCATCCCAAACCTCACCCTAAACCTCACCCCAAACCTCACCCTAAACCTCACCCCAAACCTCACCCTAAACCTCACCCTAAACCTCACCTTAAACCTCACCTTAAACCTCACCCCAAACCTAACCCTAAACCTCACCCCAAACCTCACCCTAAACCTCACCCTAAACCTCACCCCAAACCTAACCCTAAACCTCACCCTAAACCTCACCCCAAACCTAACCCTAAACCTCACCCTAAACCTCACCCTAAACCTCATCCTAAACCTCACCCTAAACCTCACCCTAAACCTCATCCTAAACCTCACCCTAAACCTCACCCTAAACCTCACCCTAAACCTCACCCTAAACCTCACCCTAAACTCCTGATTTTGTTTATTACATTAATTCAAACTTTAATCCTCCATGTACGATTCATCTCACTGCACTACAGTAACTCCTCCTCTGACAGATGAACAGAATATTTGGCAACCAAACAAAAAGTGCCAAAAAATAAACAAAATATTTTCGGTTTGGACAAATAAATAAAAACAATGAATAATTAATACCCAACAATGATGATTTTGATGATCCAATCGAATCCCAGCAAGAACAGAGTGGTGATTATTTTTGACCAATCAAAAACACCTGGTTTAAGTCATTTATTTATATTAAGCAGGACATGAATTCCCTTCGAGCTGCCTCAGTTCTGTGTTCATCAGTAAAGCCGCCTGTAACGAGCCGTTTCTGACTCCCTCTCCATTTGTGAATCAGTGCAGCCACACGGTGGAACCTTACTCTGGTGCTCGATAGTCCGCAAAACCCGAAAAGCACCAACTTTGAGGCATCGCTGCCAGGTGTCAGTTTAACGTATCGATTAATCATCTCAAAGCACACAAACAGGCTTTAGGAAACTTCCATCATTTACCTTGACCACCTCTGGCTGAAATCGTCCTGTTGCCAGGTAACCGTACTGGACCAGGTGATGTGGTCATCCATCAGTTCTGCTTCAACAGCAAGCCATTCTCAGTCCGGCACTGAACCACTCACTCGCTGCCTTCAAAATCAGGTAGAGCCATGATACACTCCTCACACACACACACACACACACACACACACACACACACACACACACACACACACACACACACACACACACACACACACACACAGAGCACTCAGGAAACTCTATACTTGTAAGGGACCACAGCAGGGTCCCCCGTCACAAGTATAAAAATAGCCCATACATACACTTGCACCCACACACACACACACACACACACACACACACACACACACACACACACACACACACACACGTCAACTTCCTGTATCACCAGCTCCAAAGTAGCAGAGCGGTTAAACGAGTTCCTTCAGGTGTCATCCTCAAAAAGCCACGTCAGATCTACACACACGTGCTCCAGTTACACACAGCCTGGTCCTGCTGGTACATGAGGTCACTTGGAACCCGCTGTTGATCCCTCTCTCGCTTTTCTCACCACATACCCACTCCACTGCTCCCCTGTCCCACGCCACTCCTCAAAGTGCCCTTGTACTGGAGTTAGACCTGTAGCCCTTGTTGGACAAGTAAGTTTCCAGCTCCAGGGCAGCCAGTGAGAACGGAGCAATCTGATAGGGCACAGATTGGTGAGTGACAGTGTAAGCAGACACCCACCGGTTGTGCTGGCACAAAGGCCAGGCTGTGCTTGTGATCCCGCGAACAAAGGCCTGTCAGACACCGCCCGCTACACGAGCACTGGGGCACTAATGAATTATGAACTTAATGAGGAGCGCAACCACTGCACTCGCAGAATCAGCAAACGCAAACTGGGAATGGGTTACATCACTGCCTGGTCCAGTACCCAAACAACACTGGGGCAAAATGGGTTTGTTTATACGGTCAGTATGTGAGTTACACACAGTCGGTCCCTGTGAGCAGAGACATTCTTTTAAACATCTTACGCACGATTAGTATAAAGCATTTAATAAACAGCAGATATCAGGAACACCGGAGGTCAAACTGAGGTCGGCAAACCAGAAACCCTACGGAGGGAACTGCAGACAAATCAACATCCGTCAAAAAGACCTTCAGACGATTTATCAGACTCGAGGGGTGGTCCACTGTTCCACTTTGCAGCAACTCCTGCAGACACTCAACCTCGTCAGAAGAAAGTCTTGTATCTTCTTTTATCTAAAACCAAAAATATAAAAACGAGAGATCACCTGAACAAGACTCTCTGTCCTGTGTGCTTACGAAGTGAACATAGAAGGTTTTGGCTACAATAAGCAAAATGATGTTTGGAGATGTTTGGAGACCCGAATGTCATGAACAGAACACCTCTCCAACTGTGGCTTGTGCTGCAGCCAGGGGACGGAGGAACACATTAATCAAACACCAGCAAACAGCACCTACAGTGGGAGAAGGATTCAAAGCACACATTAAAACTCCGTGGAGAGGCCACAAAATATCTGCACATCCAAGAACCTCTCAGAACTCCATTTTGCGAGTAAGAAGGGGTGAAAGTCCCCCGAACGAGACCTGAAAGACTCATAGCTGACCACAAAAAGCACCAATAAGCTGTGTTACTAAGTTCTTCCCATGCAGGATTCCCAAACCTTCTTTAAAAAGCTAAAAAAATGGAGATATAAAATAAATATTTAATCTTTACATTTGTTAGCAAACAGCTTGTACTCGTTTAGTGAAAAACAGTAAGGTTATTTTATTTTGACCAGGGGAAGCGACTGTGTTCACGTCTGAACCTATTCCTAAATTTAACCCTAAACCCAACAAAGAGAAATACCTTCAGGTCACGGCCAATCTGACGGTTCTCATGGGCTTCCTTTTATTTCCTCTGATTTTCCAATAAAGCCACAACATTTTCGAAAACACACAAACGTCCAAAAACTAAGCGAAGACACTGCATGACTGTGGGGGAAACAGCAGGGTCTTGTTGTCTGACGAGCCACTGCAAATTCAATCAAGCAAATCTTCAGTTAACTGACTCCATTGGATACATAAACACCAATCTGATCCAAACAACCACCGAACTGAGGAGTACAAGCCCTTTCTGTTCTGCACACCAACACTAACTTCACCCACTTCAATAAACAGGGACAGCAGAATTCCACGAACAAGGACAAAATATAAACAAATGCATGTATTTTTATTGTTCTCTTACTGATTTTCGTGATTTTGGATAAAACCATCCATCCGTCACAACCACCTACCTCAAAACCCAACACCATCCACCCACCCATCCTCCCACCCATCCTCCCACCCATCTACCCACCCATCTACCCACCCATCTAATTACTCTTCAATCCCTTACGCTCTACTTAGTTACTTCCATTTGTGTGAAAAACAACATCGATTCAAGCAGTGTTTTTCATTCCTGGTGCTGGAGTTTCCTAATTCCAACCAGGCGGATTTTAGGATCAGACCTTTAGGAGGTGCGGGACACCCAAAGAGGCCAGTGACAAACACTCATAAATTGTTTCTTGTGTTTTGCACAAAAACACACACAAAATCTCTAAATCACACAGGATTCCCCACAAACGCCACGCTCGCAGCTTTACGAGCAATCGGACTGTCTGTTTCTCCATAATCGCAATGAAAGCAGCAAGCTGATTGACTCTTTTTGTTGAGGGTCAGGACCCTAAACAGATGCTCATACGACGGTAGAAGAGATAAAAGGCGACGGGGCCTTTCACTGTTAAACTATAATTTATAATTATACATATATACATTAATTAATATATATTAATTTATTAAATATACTTTCTATGTGCTTAACGTATATTCAGCTGATCAGCACAAACAGTTTTTCCTCAATTTTTGAGGGTCTAGACACCAACTCATGCTTGCTGAACTGGTTGCGTTACACCAGGAAAACACTAAAACAAGCAGGGCAGTGGTTCACCAGGACCAAGACTGAGAACCACTGTTTTAATGGACACATCACGAGAGCCAACCTCCCAATAACCCTCCAACAATCGTTTACATTCCTCATCGAATATTCACTCGGAAACATGCATACAAACATCAACTCAATGGTACAGCCGAGCGTGAACACCCACATACACCAACTACATCTACCTAGTGTTACATCTTTTCTGTCTGTGGGTGTAGAACATCGTTACATAAATTGTGACACAGTTACTGATGAACAGCCCCATAAAAGTATGTTTTTGAGAGAGATGTGCGAGTATGAAGAACCATTAAAGTGTAAAGAACCTTCATTTGATGCCATGCTTCATCAGTGTATAGGTTACAACACCTACACATCTCCACCCCAAACAAGGTTCTCTCAAAGCCTTTATTTTTAAGAGTGTACCGAACAAGTGGGTAGACTGACGATAAGTTTCCCAGTCCAGGTTTTTGTAAGGTCCCTACCTGGGGAAGCATCCCCATCGAGAAGATTGTCGTCCTCTGTGGTGTGGAAGTCCATGATGACGCCGGCGCCATCGAGCAGCTCCTCGTCACTGCTGGCGCTGGTGATGCTGTTATAACTGTTCCTGCAGTAGCCTCTGTTGAACAGCTGCTCCGACTCCATTTAGCTATGTGTCGACCTGAGAACACACACATGGAGATGCTTAGAACATGACACACACTTCTCAAAACAGTGGGATTTGAAGACAGAACACTACCCTGCTGTCCAGCGATCAGGGTTTAAACACAAAAAATGAGTTCAAAATGTTGCCAAACATCATAACATCAACGATTCATGTCCCTTGCACAGTTGTCATTGCACCGCAACCCCAATCCAGACCTTGCAGGTGGTGGGTCCACGAGGTCATCCCATGTTGCTTGTTCGGGCTGAGCCTGACCGGGGATCCAGAGAGCAATCGTAGTCTAGGTGCAGGTTCAACCAACAGGGAGGAGACCCTGAGGAAGACCCAAGCTGGGAACTCGGACGCTGGGCTTCTGTGATTGCTCTATTGCCACCACAACCTTCAATTCCACTAGTTCTCAGTTGAGAAAATGATCTTCAAAGTTTTTCAGAAACTAAAAATGCTGTGCATCAAGGCTGGAGGCGTAACTTCCATGGCCTTTAACAGGTTAAGTTCTTTAACTGACTGACCTGGTCCTCAAACTCAAATCCTTTAGTAAAAGTCGGGGACAGGTTCCTGATTCTCATCGTGTTTTGAAAGGTAAAGGTGAACTCTCTCTTCTCATGAAACACTGAAGACAGTTCGGCTATTCCGAATCGAGAGGCATAAACACTGGAGCCAAAAGAGAACTGACCCACTTATTGGTTCTTATTCTGAGCTGACACATATCTGAGGGACTGAAGATCAAGGAGGAAACCCTGCAGAGCTGAGATTACTGACTCCACTCCCTCTGCTGGAGCTGGACTCAAAATCAGGGGTCCCAGAGACCCTGACAAACTGTTGGAATCATCTGTACACAGTTCCAGCTCCGAGACGGGGAGCCACTGAATCCCTGGGAGGGAAGATCACCCTGACCAAAGCCCAGCAAGGGAAAATAAAAGCATGCAATACTTAATTACTGGCAATGTCACGGAAATGACCTACAGTGACCAAACCTTTGCATAAAGGTTGTATACTGGCTTTAGCTATAGATCATTGATGGTCATCATACCACGTACATGTGTTACAGATGTTCTGTAACCACAGTGTTTAATTGTAATGCTGCAGAAATTAAACTGGAGGTAGACCATTTTCAATGGCTAAAACCACCGTATAAAAAATGCTCCCAGTAGAATTTTTCGGTGGATAATTTAAATAGTCAAAGTCAGGGTAAAAACAAGGTCAATAACAGGGTGATGAGGACAGCTGAATCCATCTGCACATGGTCTGCACATGTGCCCAAAGACCCCAAGTAGCACAACTCAACCGAAGAGCGAAAGAATGGAACTGAACAAAGACTCGAAAATTTCTATTTTCAGGGTTTTAAAAAACTCTAAATTAGACTCTAAATAACTTACATTTTTTAAAACCAGACTCAAAACCCTAATGTTCAAGATGACTTTCTCTATAAATCACTTCCACTGTCCAACTTCTTAACCTTTTATCTTTTAGATTTTTTATTTCTTGTACACTTTTTATGATTATTATTGTACTGTGTCCTCGGGTTCTAGAAAGGCCTCAAAATGAAATGTATTACTTTGCTACTATTATCATTCGCTGGGCAGAAAAGAGCTTCTAAAAATTGTTAAAAAAAAAGTTAACAGCATTTCTTTCAACCAAAAACTCTTAATTCCTTTTCTGAATTTTCGGAAGTGCCAATTCCCCAACCCAACTAGGACTCCTTAAGACGCTTCCGACATTAGGAGGGTGAGGACAAGCACATGCCTCCTCCGATAAAAGTCAACCACCACCTCAACCTGCGGACTCTGGCTGCCGATAGCAAGCAGCAACCGGGATTCAAACCTGCGATCTTCAGATCACATCGGTAGCACAGTAAACCCCGGGCGACACGGAACCCTGTGAATTCCATTAAGGGTCATTTACAACAACAGAAGATGCTCACAATAAAAACAACTATTACAGGAAAAAGAGAAAAACAGAGGCTCCTCGAATCTAAAAGCAACCGAGAGAAAAGATGAATTAATGCAGGAATGGCTTACAGGTCAGTTTACTGCGAGGTGCAAAGGGGAGGCATGATCTTCATAAACCTCCCTGACGTTAACGGACTCCAGCCTGCTGGCCGCGTAGCCGGACTGTCGAGAGAGATTATAACTTCCCAAAATCCCCTTTCTCTCTCTCTCTCTCTCTCCATCTCTCTCTCTCTCTCTCGCTCTCTCACCAAAAGATGGGTCGTGACTCATCACGTGAAAGATTACAGTCACAAGCCTGAGCTGGAAAGAGCTCCTCAGTTATAATTGCTATAATCATTTTAACAGACCAGCGTCCACTGCTTAAATGAAGGTTTCCAACAGATCTCATGACCATTTCAGCAGGTGCTTCAGCAGGATTTCAGTGAAACAAACGGTAAACTAATCCCAGGATGAGGCACAATACAACAAACAATGCTGAAGCAGCTCCTTAAAACTTGCCCAAGATGATCAGAAGACCTTCAGGGCCCAAATATGACCCCCGTCTCACAGCGTATGAAGTTTTGACTAACGGTAACGAGCTGTGACGCACGATCTTCTACGGTCATGTGAAAATCCATCCAAGAGACAAGTAAAGCTTTGTCATCAGTTAAAAATGACAAACCCAAACTTAAATCACATGCTTATTATGGAGATCGAAGCGGAGATGTCCAAAGTTTTGTGGACGCCCCTTCTAACGAAGGCATTCATCTGCTTTAACGCTGAGAATCCACACTGTGTTCTAGACTTCATATCTCAGGATCAGAGGAACCTACACACAATACACAGATATTAAACTACGAGTCTTTCCTTATCGAACCTTGACAGTGCATGTTTACTGCTGCACGCTCAACCTGCATACAGACTCTGACTGATCAGAGAGAGGGGGCGGGGCTGATGCTCAACCTGCATACAGACTCTGACTGATCAGAGAGAGGGGGCGGGGCTGATGATCAACCTGCATACAGACTCTGACTGATCAGAGAGAGGGGGCGGGGCTGATGATCGACCTGCATACAGACTCTGACTGATCAGAGAGAGGGGGCGGGGCTGATGCTCAACCTGCATACAGACTCTGACTGATCAGACAGAGGGGGCGGGGCTGACGCTCAACCTGCATACAGACTCTGTCTGATCAGAGAGAGGGGGCGGAGCTAATGAAATAACTGATATTGGGTTATAGAGGAAAATGAGAAGCAATCTGTTCACGGAGTGTTTAAATTTCAGAATAAAAGTCTTGAGTAGGAATAATATTGATATATAAATAACAAAAAGGATATTTTGTTTTTTAATAATTATTTTACTTGAACGACAACTAAGTATGTTTATCCTTTTCAATCTAATCATTATAAACAACTGATTCAAAACTCAAAACAGGATTTCTGTTTTTTAGTCATTATGAACAAAAAAAATTATAATATTTATCTGTCAAATGAAAAAAACTCACTTGAATAGCCAAGAATCTCCTGAAAACTCTATCTGGCATGTGTGACTGTCTCCTATAAATACCTTTTTTTGGTGAATAAAAGTACAAATATCCCACAAAACAGCCTAGATTTCTAACGGTTAAGCTGATGTCTGCTTGAGGTGGAACATATCTACACAGGATCATTTATTTTAATCCAAATTTGATAGAGTTCCTAATTAAGATTATGACGTGGTCATTGATTTGTGAAGAAATCTGGTGACAATTCTGGTATGATTTTAATATCGCAAAATCTATTCTTGATCTCAGGATGAATTTAAGAGGGTCAAATTCATCTTCAAAGTTCAATTCAATCGTCAATAAACTGAATGAAAAGTCAAAATGGGCAAAGAGAATTGAACTACTACACCAAATCCAACTTACACCAAACTACACCAAAGGAAAAACGACTGAAGCCCTTCAGGCAACAAACTGCAGATGGTATTTATGCCCTGCGACTAAACAAATGCAAGGGGAAATTATTCAACTGCATCCAAACGCTGTAACGTCAAACACATAACAACGCAACAACAGCCGGTTCTGCCTCGGAGCGCTTGGCTTTCTGCTCGGTGCTGCTCAGAACGAATGAAAACTTGTCTGCAACAGGTTTAGATGGAATTAAGGCAAGAAATCCAATTCATTTATTTTCATTTGCGCCATCCTGCCCTCGAAGCAAGCAGTGGAACACAGTTCCTCTGACTCTCTTGAGCTGAAAACTTGCTGACCCCTGACCAAGGCCACTTACACGGAGGGCTGAAGGTCAAACTTCAGCCCGTTCTTGCAGAACAGAGAAGGAAATATTCCACCCTGGTCGTGCCAAGCTGCGTCGCACGATGTTTACAGGGTGACCCGGAATAATGCCCAGCGTAAATCAGGCATTTCATCATGCAGTGAAAACACTGAGATGCGTGTGTCCAAGGTGGAACGTGTCGCAGAAAGGTCTGCTGGAGAACCCATGACAAATAAATGTACCATATCTGATGCAAAGCAAGGCTCATGACCTTGACACACACTGAGAGAACGTCATTCACCCCAGTACAGTGAGTATCAGAACACCAAATCCCAGACCACTAACTGATCATCACTCAGTGCAGTGCAGTGAGTACCAGAACACAGCAGACCAATATTGGTATGAGCATGGTAATACATCCAGCGTGGCCAGAAATACTGTCGGGTACCGATACCGAATTTCAGGTACCAGTGCATACTTGGAACACCCCACAAGAACTGCCTGATGTTCTGGAGATGTTCTAGCCTTACAAATTGGCCCTTGTCAGTGTCTCAGATCAAAACCTGTCTGATTATAGGGTTCAGCAAGGGACCAACGGTATTCACGTCACCCGTCAGTGGTTTTAATGTCAAGGCTGATTGGTGTTTCCTCATATTGATCACAAAATATACACTCAATCAACACTATTAAAGACTGTTTACAAACAACCTTAACATTAAAAGCATGGTTTCAGCTCCACGTCGGCATGCATTTCCACCAAGAGTACAAAATGAACCGAATCGTCCCCAAACAGGACAACACACACAACCAGAACCGCGGTCAAGGCTCTGCTCCTGCCACGTATCTGCCTGACGGACTCCGAGGTGACATCAGCTAAAATCAAGAGTGACGATCAGGTCTCCATGGCAACTCATGAGCGGAGAGGTGAGAGTGAGGAAAGGTGTGTAAAGAGATTAAAGAGCCGAGAAATGAAGCGCTGCAAGATCACAAGCTGTCAGGTTGACTCACTTTCTCTCCGTGCTGGGGAGGTGGGGTTGGGGGAGGATCGCGTTGCACAGCTTTCATGTGGACACGGTCAGCGGACACGTAGACACAAACACAAGCACCACGTGACAGTATTTTGACTGAAACCTGAGTGTGCAGACACTCTTTTTGCATAGTTGCAGTACTGTTGTTCCTCCATGTTGCTGCAACAAGCACTGTTACACAAGACTATCCACATACATCCACCTTCTATCTCGGTTGTCATGGAGGCGTTTCCGGGGTGACTGCTGCTTGGAGATGAATCAGCATTTTCAGGTCCTCCTTTAAAGCACAAGCTCAGCACTTTAGATACACAAGCATTGACACTTTAAGCCCTGAATTAACAGTACTGAAGGTTGCACTTTTAAACAAGCTGTAAAATGCTCTCTGAGGACTGTAGCACCGTTTAGCTCAGGTACCACCCATGATCACACTGAAACATCTAAGTACCATCTTCAAGTCATTTCACGGGAAAAACACGTGCCAAACACACACTTAATCACACTTCACACACCGTAGGTCACTCCTTACCTGCGGTTTTCATTTTCGCAGTTGGTCAGTTAGGATGGAAGGACGTATGATTATTGTTTCTGGTCCGTGCAGTGGGCCTACATCTCGGGAACCAACAGGTCTACAGCGTAGTGGCAATTACGTGTCTAGAAGACATCCTTCAACCCCAGGTTGACTATTCAGCTATTAATCCTGATGCAGAAACTATTGTTAGTTACTTGGTACCAGAGTTCCTCAAGGTTCTATTGTAGGAGGATGGTCATCTGGGGTACCACCATGGGATGACTGTTTCAGAAGCACTGGTCTACAGCAATGTGGTTTGTGAAAAGATCTGGATACTTTAGGTACAAAAGTAATTCATTTATGCTCTATTAGACACCAGAGACAGGTTCAATGTAAGTCAGTGTACGTTATAAGACTATACTAAAGATATTATTTAACCTGTGATTAAGGAAGTCGGGTCAATTTCTACAACACCTGCAGTGAAAATGACTCCATAGATGCATAAATCATCTTTTGATTCCATCTGACAGGATGTGCCCAGATCACGGACCTTGGTTTCTACAAAGGAGGGTAAATGAGAAGGCTGGAAGAGAGTGAAGGGTGTCAACAGTTGCCAAAGGCCTCGATTCACTGGATCAAGTATATTTCACCGATGATGGAGCACGGCTTCAGATATCGGTGTGGAAGGTAAATTTGCCTTTAAGTTTGCCTTTCGAAGGATCTTCTAGAACAGTGTCTACCAAACCTGGCTTTGGACGGCCCTCTGTCCTGCACATTTTAGTGGTTTCTTGCTCCAACACACCCCTTTCGTCTCAGGGACGGCCTAATATTCAGCTGATTAGTTGGACTAGATGTGTTAGGAGCAGGTAATCTCCTACAAAAGATAAAAGCTGTAGGTTCTCCAACGACCAGGGTTTGGAATAGCTGGGGCATAAAAGGGGCATTTTGAAGAAAGCCCACCAATAGTGAACCCTCAGTAAGCCTTTTTAGTCTCGTCTTAATCTTTTTCTGAGGCTGATAATTCAGCCCTGTTTGGCCAAACTACCTGGAGACTCTCCACACTGAATTCAGGTCTAAGATGCACCAGGTGTCCAGGTGCATGCACTTCAAAACCTCCACAGTAAGGCATCGGCCCAATGTCAAGCACTGAGCTGTGGAACACTGAAACTCCATCAGCAGTGATGGAGCTCCAACCAACTCCAGCAGCGGACGTTTGTGATACAGAAGCCAAGCTTCCCGAAACCAACTTAAACTTGCCTTTATTTATTTGATCCCATTAATACTTTTCCCATAGTGTTCCTCACGTAACTCCACTCCATCCAATCTGAAGCATGCAAGCACTCAAACACAGAGCCAATCAAGAAGCTTGAGTCGCCAATTTTGTCAAGGTTTACGGTGTAAAATGGAGGAATGTAAAGAAAAACAGCAGCCGAAGAAAGGTACAGTTTTCACGTACGTCAGTATTTTACTATTAAGACGAGATTAAGGCAACGAGTGACCTCTAGAAGTCAATGTAGGTCCTTCAAAACTGCAGGGGAACTGTAGACCAGTTGAAGCAGAGTAGCATGCAAGAGGCCTTTGCTCAGTGTCACCTTTCAGAAATAATTCTGATCGGAAGGGCGCACGGACTGGGACTTTTGCCACTGTTGGTAGACCTTTATAAGCGTACGCTTTGATGGACCTGTAAATGCATGCCTTTGGAGCACTCGAATGCACTTCTTTTAGCCAGTTATCTTCTCTGCAGCCCATTTTCAACCTCAAACAAGACATTCACTGCACTGAACCACCTCTTCCCACACCCCACACATACTTATAGCACCATCATCCTTGTGCATCGCCATCTGCAGGAGCTTGAAGTTACTACCACTATAAAACCTATTTTTGGACAATTCTTTAGTCCTGGGAGTTTATTTGTGTTATGGACACAACCCCTGCTTCCCATCAGCACTGCATCCAATATTTCAAGTCACATTACCCATTAAAGGATATGCGTACAATGTCAATGCAAAACACATTCCAGTAAACTCAGCGAAATGGGAAACAAATGGCAAAACTCGGGAAAAGGGGATGGTGCTCAATTCCTGCTTGACTGGCAACTAAGGCTCACAGCACTTTTCCACCAATGTGGAACAGGTTCCGTTCAAGTTCACGAACCTAATTCTGTACCGCTTGGCACATATCCAACAACAAAAACAGTTTCCAGAACCTGAAACGTTTGTCCTCAGCTCGAACCACTGTGGTCATGTCTCGTTGTACAGGAGCAAGGACCAAAGACATATCACTCATCTCACACGGTGTCATCTTATTATTGCCAAAAGTTGATCCACGTTCAAGGACCAGTTCAAGAAAAGGCCTTTCCACCAAAAGAACTCTGGTTCTTGAAGTGGTTCTGTTCGGGCTTATAAGAACCTTGATGTGTTTAATAGTGAACCATCCTGAATTTACACCAGTTTTAGTGAAACCAAGGATGCATCAGAGAATACGTCAACAACAGAGGGGCAGCACAGGGTCAGTAAACAGAAGTCATGCATATAGGCCTGCGAACGTTTGTGTTAAAGACGTTTTTCTCCAAAAAATAAACCTGGATTAAACATGGATGAACGTTTGGCGATAAGAAGACGTATCCACAACTAGACACGCTCACAGTGGTTCAGTTGAAAACCCAATCTTTGGTTCCCGCTGCGAATGAACTTTTCAGTTTCCGGAACCTGTTCTACGTTGTTGGAAAACGGCCTTCAGTCAGCTACGATGTTACCAGTGCATTGTGGGAGATTTTAGTGCCCTCAAAATCAGGTCCACATTTCACTTGATTCAGACACTCATTAGTGCCCTAGAATGTAAATAGGGATCCAGCCAATACTTCAGCAATGAGTGTGAATGTAGGGGACAAGGCTGCTGACTTCAAAGGTTAAAGGTCGTGTCCAGGCTCGTGTCCTTTAATACCTTTATTTTCAGGGTTCAGCTGAACGGTCAGCTGTGTCCCCTATGATGGAAATAAGTGCACTGACCAAAGACAGTGTCATTTTGTGATAAACAGTTGGTTTAAAGGTGTTGCTGTACAGCACCGTGAAGTGAACACTAACTAGTGACCCTAAACACTCCTAAAGCACAACCTCCTGAACACTGTCCTCCAAACCCCTCTTCAGAGATACACAGAGGAGTGATACACAGAGGAGTAAGACAGAGTGACACACAGAGGAGTGACACACAGAGGAGTGAGGCACACGGGAATGAGACACAGAGGAGTGAGACACAGTAAGGGGTGAGACACAGTGAAGAGTGACACAGTGAAGAGTGACACAGTGAGTAGTGAGGAGTGCAGTCAGAGTCAGGGTGATCGGCTGACTCGGTGCTCTTACCTCAACAGAGTCAGTAAAGATCCATCATCAGTCCTCTGATTCAGCAGCAGATCAGACACCTTCATCACCACCTTCATCATCATCATCTCCTCACCATCATCACACACCAACACACACCGTTCCTGTGTCACTGACGATCACTTCCGGTGCGCCCCCACCATCTCTGTATCTCTCCCTCTCTCTCTGCTCTCTCCCCCTCCTCTCTCTCTCTCTGTTCTCTCTCCCTGTCTGTTCTCCCTCTCTCCCCCTCCCCTCTCTCTGTTCTCTCTCCCTGTCTGTTCTCCCTCTCTCCCCCTCCTCTCTCTCTCTCTCTCTCTCCTAATCTCTTATGGTCTTTAATGAAATATGATAAATGATGATGTAAATGTTTTGTTGTTTATTTCATTAAAATTCTTTACAATTAAGTGTGAATTATATGTGAATGATTTCACTCTGTATTACATTCTTCATTTTAACACACTGAACACAGTTTACCATGTGAGCTTTATTTACTCCAGGATACATATTGTTAAATAAAGATACAACCACGTCATTGTTTCTTTTCGGATCATCGCTGTACGTAGACGATTGGATTCAGAGAATATCGTTTAGCTCTGTGTTTCCTGCAGCAAACTGAATCAATCCGTTGAGCTTGTTTTATTTGTGATTTATTTCATAAGTTTTGTAGAATATCTTTTTTTACGGGAGGACAAATCGTCATCAACTCCAATCGGTCTCTAGTATCGATGATTACTGATAATCGATGCGATGGTTGATTTCCAGAATTGAATGTAAACTGGCGTATACAGTTAGATTTTCCGTTCTCTGAAGAGGGAATCGGGAGCTCCCATCTCATATCACCCCATTTTATTCAGGACAGATGTTGCCCGCATTCATCATCAGGGTTCGGGTTGAAAGTAATCAGGGTGACATTTGACGGAAGGTAAACAGAGAAGGCGGGTCTTTCGGTAAATGGGCACTCCTGATTGGTCGAGAGCTCTGAAATTTTTTGATGGAAAGTGCTTCCTCCACCATGTTTCACAGTATTTTCAGTCTTTTCTTTTTTTTCCCAAACCTAGTGTTGTGCATTTGTGCTCGCATCTTTTTGTGGAATATTTGAGGAACATTCCCTTATGGTCTCCATGAACATTACTGTTACATATTTTGGTATTACTGGCTTTACCTTCGGGTTCTCTCTCACCTCTTTCAGGTCTGCTGAGGTGATCTTAAGAGGATGCACACTCATAGCGAGAGTAGCTACAGTCCTGAACCTTCTCCAACTGTGGGTTGGTGTCCTCTCAGGCTTTGAGCATTGCTTCTGTAGTTCTTTCCAGCTTAATGCATCTCTGTAACATCTAAGACGTTCTTAGGGTTGGTAGCATTAAAACATGGTTTGCACTAATTTATCTTTCTTCAAGAAGAACAGATTTGACGGAAACCAGGAAATCATCCGTGAAACCCACACTGTCAATCTGATTGTAACAATGTTTGGTAACTCCAGGAGAACTTAAAGAACTCCAGGTTTCACTTAAAAGCAAAACCAAGGTTTGAACACATGGCAGCTGTAGCTGTGTGTGTTATAAGACACTCAATCCTCCACGTCACCACCCCACAGTTCCTGATCTAACTGTACAAATTCCTGACAACAGAAAACATGATGCAGAAGATGGTCTTCAGAACAAGCCACGGCCATGACCCCATGATTAGTCCAGACCATAGTAGAACTCTCTCTCCCTCCTATGCTGTTGGACTGGCATGTCCCTTCTCGTGTCCTGTAGTCTCTGCAGGTCAATCTCCACCATTGCCACACCCACATCTGTCCCCCCACAATCCTCCACAACCACACCCCACGGATCCACCACTAGTGCATGGCCGTACGACGAACGTTTCGCATGGTGAGCTCCAACCTGTGCGGCAGCCAGAACAAAACACTGGGTTTCAATGGCTCGGGCTCGCAACAGCACCTAGAAAGAAAGAGAGAATAGCGTGAGGCTGTAACAGGGAACAGGTATCCACACGTCACTGGAAACCATTCGTGATTGTTCAAACTGGGAGTTTAAATCAGCGTTTGTGATTTGAACAGGGCAGCTTTTCTGCAGTTCGAATAACCAAGAGTCGTGTCTTATCAAATGACACATTTCTGCTCATTTTAAAGTAAACATTCATAAATTGTCTGCATGTTTCCGAGCATAAATCCACTTCTCATTGTGAATTTAACGTTGTGAAAAAGTGCTGTGCACATGCATGCATTGTTACTATGACAACTAATGTGGGCATACATTAAAATGCAACTACAGTGTGAACACATGTCAGATTTAACTTTAATATTAATATTCATTCTGGATCAGATATCGGCTGGTCTTCTGTCCTCTCAGCACATCTGAATAATGTACGGTAAGAGATCAGTAACAAGGTGTGCAGAGGTGGAGCTTACTGAGGAGGGGGCGGGGTAGAGGGAACCACTTACACACCCATCCCATCACAGTCGGTCCAGTAAAAACTTCTGCAACAAATGCAGCCTACATTTGAATAGGCAACCAGTACAGTCGCCGTCTCACCTCCCAGTGAGGGGCCCCTGTGGCTACAGTAAATGCTGATGGATAAGTCAGGATCTCGGCCCCTTGTCTCTGGAGAGCCGCTGACAGCTCAGGGAAGCGTAGGTCATAACAGATACCCAGTCCCACCTACACAGCCATGGAACAAATAATTATAATAGTGATTATCACACACTACAACAGCAACCCTCGATCATAGTTCTGCAGCGTTGAGGGTCCCGTACCTTTCCAACAGGCGTTTGAACAGGAGGCAATAAACACGGCCCAGGAATGGTGAAAGCACTCTCCTTTAGAGACACACCTTTTCCCGGCAGCTCCACATCAAACAAGTGACCTTTCCTGTACACGGACACAATCTCACCTGTAGATAAAACACAAAGTTCACACCCTGGCCAAAGGTTATGCTGTTTGTTATGTTAATGCTGAGAGATACAGAAGGGCATAGAACCGTGGTTCTCAGTACCAGTCCTGGAGGCCTTACGCTTGAAAAGTATGGCTAGGTTTATTGTGGGATCAAGGTTTCTGAGTAGAAGTCTAAACCTGCTTCTCTTAAAACGACACCACAGCTCCCACAGAGTTGTAAACATTAACCGACGCTACCTCTGCCCTGCATGTTGGTAAAAAAGTAATGGACCACGCAGTTTAAATATTAATCTTGTGGTTTTCCCTTTGTTAGTTTATGTCCCTGAACATAAAACACATCGTTTTAAAGACAAAAGTCTTGTCTCCCTGACATCTTTGACCGTACTGACTTCTGTCTGACTTTGGATTACATCATCATGCACCACTGGCTGGGAAAAATGCACAATAACAATAAAATTAACCAGTAATTAACGACAGCTCCACCATCGTCAAACAAAAATACTAATGTTGATTCCGATTCGAAACCTGGGACGCATTCACACACACATGCAAGCGTACCTCACATCCACACAGCATTATTCCCTGTATGGCTGAGGCTGAAGACAATAAGAGGACTTGAATATGTAAGTAGCTGCTGCCGAAAAACAACTTTTGGTTTGTCCAGAAAGACTTCATAGATGTGGTCTGGTGGAAGAGAAGGTCCTAAAGGCCTCAACACACTTCCTACGAAACAAGTGTGCATACTCTCTTCTGGCGTATCTTCTACTCATAACTGCTGGGGTCACGGTGACATTTTATAATAGTTATAACTACGGTTATAACTATGGTTCCTTATGGAGCCAGAGAGTCAGGACAGATCTGTGTACAATGGAGGGATATTGTTGCCATCACCATTTTTAGAATCTGTCCACGACCAGTCACCCAGAAACATCTGTACCAGCACTGCGAGCTGCCGCACACCCCTTTTTCACCACCCAATCACTGACTGTAATGTGCAGCATCTTCATCCGCTGAGTTTGCCCAGCTGCCATGTGTATGACACACCGAGCGTCACGTTGTTTGCCAAACCAGGTGAACGTCCGCTCCTCAAGAAACATGCTGAAGCCTCAATATGTGTATATCACAATGAAAAGTCTTTCGAAAATAAAGTAGGATATAAAAATGCTTTAATCGTCGTTATTTATTAGGGTCTCTAATATCTGTTTAGTTACACGTGAATCCATGCAACACTAAGGCAACTACTGATCATCTACTCACTGTTGTAAATGGATTATGGTAGTACAGTGTATGAAAATACATGTAAATTACCTTTAGTTTGTACTCTTGTTTACACAAGTGTGTCTCACAATCTGTAAAACCACATTTAAGAAAGTGCATGCAGATGTGATTGTACGTGTGTGACACATTTATATGAACCGCTGCTCTTACTTTCACTATTGAGACACTGAGTAATGTTATTGCAAGTGTACGATGCATCTATAATACTGAACCTGAACTACACAGTTATTAGAGACAAAACAGGACTGAAACTGGGACTGTCTTTCAAACACTGTTTCTCCTATAAGAGACGTGTAGCAGAATTTACAGTCTCCATAATCTGACGACTTATTTCCTGTGACCGTCCAGCTCCAGCGCACCCAACTAATGGCTATAATAATATAATAACTATAATAATAACTATAATAACTATCACCCTGCAGCGAACCTCCATATGAAGACGTATCCATCTCTGCTGTTGTATCAGGCATGGGTGCATGTGGTGGTACCTTGTTCATTAATTATGACATGACTGTTGTAGATCCTTCTGTCCTTCTCCCAGTCGTGGCCTTTTTCATGGAAACCTCCCAAAGAAAGCCACACATTCAGCTCCCTTAGAGGAACAGAGGCAGTTTTCACAGGCAGTAGATCTTACAACTGAAAATTGCTGAAAAAGCACCCTCAAATAGTCCAAACACTGTTTTCCTTCACCTATACAGTTTATTTCACAGTTACTGTGTCTTTAATAGTAAGAGATGTAAATGACCGTTGTGGTATTTCAATGTTTTCATGGTTGGGACATCATAATGAAGCCAAGGGAGCCAAATTCAAAATGGGCACATATGGACTCTAATTTGGAGGTGAAGTGTTTTGAAATATTACTTATTTAAAAATGATATAAGCCCTTTATATAGAATTAAATGTGCCGTCTTTAAGAAATAGGTGTCAAGTGCACCCACTTTGCTAGCTGGGCATATCTGCTGATGGTGTCTCCCTGTAGGCTCTCAGACATCTGTAGTGTCTCCTCTCGACTGGAGCCGATGTAATCGAAACCCTCAGGAAGGAAGACCATGCTTGCCCCGCCATCTCTGGCCTGCTTGACTAAACGTTGGCATGTGGTGAAGTTGGCCTCTTTATCAGTGGTGGAGGTCATCTGACACACAGCTGCCACAGGATGTGATGAGGCCATCCTGAGAAAGAAAGCATTTGTGTGAGTGACAGCAAAAAGAAAGAGTGGTGAGTAACTGTTGACTGGTTTAATCAGGTCCTGGATGGCTGGTGTCCAACACAGAATGGCGGGTTGCCTGCTCCAGTACACTCACACTAACCTGGTGAGTGACGCATGCAGAGAAATCAGTAAACTGCATCCACCTTTAAGGTACAATCAGAGAATATGCAATCAATGCTCTGTGGCCACGCCCCCTCAGTGAGTCTCAGTCTATGGCTCAGACTGCAGGCAGATTTATTTCTCCAATCAGATCTGTTGAGGTGACTCCCTGCACTGTTATTCGCAAGTGATCACATGGGATTCGCAGGTGCAGACATCAAAAACCTGTCTGCATGGGTTGCCATGCTTCACATTTGATTTGACGTGGTCCCTTGGGTTGAACTGAGACTCAGACTGAGACCCAGCTGTTTCAATCTTTATTTTTGTAGTCCAGACTTAAAAAAAATCTATCTAATAGTAAAACAAAATATTTATTTGGAATTTAAAAATAAATCACACAGAAATGCGTAAAACCAGATACTCCATCTATAGAGAATGGATAGGATATTGTTTATGAAGTTTTTAATGGAATCAGACTTCAAGACATCCAATGTTATGATGGGAAATATGGGAGAAGTGAATATATTTCCGCACACACACACATATATATAGTTGTGATTTTTGTTCTTTTTGTAACAAAAGTGTTTGGATTCATACAGTGTGTTGTACATAATATTGAAGATGCTGAGATTTTCATTGGGAAAAGCAAGGATGGACATGATTAGAAATGAGCAGATCAGAGGGATAGTGAAGGTGGAGGAGTTTGGAGATAAAGCTGGACAGGCCAGGTTGAGATGGTTTGGACATGTGTTGAGGAGGAATAGTGGATATATCAGACAAAGAATGTTGTAGATGGAGCTGCCGGGCAGAAGGAGAAGAGGAAGACCTCAGAGAAGGTTTATGGATGTAGTGAAAGTGGACATGGAGATGGTTGGTTTAACAGTAGAGGAGATAGGGGATAGGGCACGATGGAGGCAAATGATCCACTGTGGTGACCCCTAAAGGGAGCAGCTGAAAGAAGAAGAAGATATAGTTTGGTTTCCAAACCTAAGGGCACAGCAATGCGGATTCAGAAGAAACCATGAATATATATTAAAAAGGGAAAATATACAATTATATATATATATATATATATATATATATATATATATAATATATATATATATATATATATATATACATACATACACACACGCATTTTTTAAGTACATGTAGAAAATTTTAAGTGGTATGTAAAATAGTAGAATAAAAGTCCTTGGGCCAGACTCCTAACACTGCTCTGGTCCTCCTCTGTAACGTGAAACACTTTGTAAGTTGCTGTGGATAAGAGTGTCAGCTAAATGCCACAAATCTAAATCTAAGTCTAAATCTAAATAGAAATAGAAGTGATTCTGAATAAAACAATAGATGCAATCTGGCATCAAAAATGGATTTGCCATTCTTAACATTTATAAAAAATACCCCATAATTATTATTTTTCACTGAAAATGTTCACAGACATTAAAACGCTTCTTAAAATCGATTAATATAACATATTAATATCGGGGACCGTCTGTTGCTTAGCAACGGGGACCGCACCGCCGGAAGCCACGTTCAAAAACCTCAACCGGGGACGAAAACGAGCTGCAGGACTTTATTTCTCCCCTTCAGACGAACGCAGCTCCACACATCGTCCACCTTATTTATTAAAAGCGACGTTTAAGAAGACACGTTTAACAAACACCTAAATCGCGTCGTGTCATAATAAAAGTCCTCGCGCCTCGTTTGTCACTCACCTCTGGTTCCCGCTGACCCGAGCTCTCCAAAACAAATGGCACTTTGGGGAGAAGAGCACTTTGTTCAGCGCCCTGGACAGCACCATTCCCACTCTGGCCCCAGTAAAGTCCAGCGGGGGAGCTGCTGTCCTGCTGAGCAAAGTCCGGCTTTGACCTCGACGGGCAGCGTCGTGCGGCAGACAGGACAGACATACAGACAGAGCTCCTCTACATTAATGATAGTGTTTATGTGACTGAGGCATTAATACAGTCAGGCGTTCTGGCCGGACAGCCCCGTGTCGGTTCTAAGGGTCCTCACGGCCACACGGACTCGGTTCAACATGGCGGCGAACAGCAGCGGGGTGAAGAGCGGGGCAGGAAAGCCGTCTGCCCCCTCTCCGGAGCAGGTACCCGGCGCGCAGGCCTCCTGCCCCACACGAGGGGCTTTTCTTTATGCGGGCCGGGCGGCTGAGGCGCGTGCGGGAGCCCGCGTTTTACCGCGCTGAGCCGTAGACTATCAGCAGGCCTGTGGGTGAGAGGGGCAGGTCAGCACCAGGATAGCCTCCAAACATTGACAGAGAAGAGGTTAGAGGGGCCCAGGAGTCTGAGGGGCTAATAGGATCTCATAGTCTCTCAGAGGGGTTTCAGGGGCTCTCAGAAGGGTTTCAGAGGGTCTCGTAGGATCTCAGAGGGTGCCAGGGGGTCTCAGGCTCTCAGAGGTGTTTCAGGTGGTGTCAGAGGGGACTTCTGAAGTGCTCAGACGGGGCAGGTAGTCTTTCTGGGCTCTTTGCCCCTTTAACACTCGGGTACTGCAGTTCAGAATGTGAGGGGGGCAGGAAGGAGCTGTGTGAGCAGGCAGCCATGTGGAGGCTGTATGTGCCCAACACCTAACCCTGAGTTTAGTCAATAAAGGCATTTCAACCTCCAAACAGCTTTAAACAGACATATATTAGACCTGTAACCAGTAATCTGACCACCACAACACATCGGACAATGTGCAATAATAATGAGCAATATGTCTGCTATTGGACTTCTCATTTACTTAATCTTATATTTATAAATTAATCTTGTATATTTTCTGGTGTCGTTTGAAAGGACATAAACCTACTGTTGTCTACTCCTTATCTTCATGGTCTGCAGTTCCTTATTTAGATTTAAATGGCGTGTTCTTTCAGAAATTTGTTGTGAAGGACCTGCTTTGACGTACCAAAGCAATTCGTGCCTGGAAGCAAAAGGATTTTCTTTCATAAGTCGTGATAATTCTGATGAGAATGTGTGTAGACTGTGATTTTTGCCCCTGATTGTACGCTTCAATACACTGTCCTTCACACTACGGTTATTCGCACACCCAAATGCGGTCACTCCGACTTGCAAATCAATGTCTGCTTTGCAACCTGTTTTCCGCACATCGATCAAGAGTCACGGCATTGTACCACATTTTCTCAAGTTATGATCACATTGCACATCCTGCAGGTATTTATAGCCAGATCATACTCCTGTAATGCTATCTGCACGTGCAAGCTGACCCTTTTCTTTGTGATGTAATGACCCGAGACCTGTGCAACAGTGATTGGTAGGATGTCTGCTGTATGTGCAGACGATTTAAAACGTATTTCCCGTGACAGGTGGTGGCCACGTTCCAGAGGATGCGGCAGGAGCAGCGCAGTATGGCCTCAAAGTCTGCTGAACTGGAGATGGAGATCAACGAACACAGGTTTCCAATACAATTCACTTCAGAAATCAGTTCTTCTGCTTTAGTTATTGGGGAACCTGTGATGTGCATACGATCACTAACTTGAGTGTCCTTCTTTAGCCTGGTGATCGACACGCTGAAGGAAGTAGATCCCACACGGAAGTGCTATCGCTTAGTTGGAGGCGTGCTTGTTGAGAGGACGGTTAAAGAAGTTCTGCCTGCGTTGGAAAACAATAAAGAGCAGGTTCGTGGTGCCATGGATGGAGAGCGGTTTTCAGCAGTGTTTAACAGTTTATAAACCTGCTTTTTTCCCCTCCTTTCTCCGTTTCTGACAGATTTCAAAGATTGTTGAGTCGCTTAATACACAGATGCAGGCTAAAGGGCGGGAACTGACGGAATACCGGGAACGATACAACATCCGGCTGATTAGTGAAGACGACAAACAGGGCAAAGGCAACAACAGTCAAGCCAAAGACAGCGAAGGAGCCGGGTCTAAGAGCGGAGCTGGAGTGCTTGTATCCTAGTGTGTTTAGTTGTTAGCTGGTATAGATTTGTTTTCAATGGCGTTTGAGTGTAAGATGGCCTGAATATTGTGAAAAACACAATTTTTCAAGTGAATTTTCTAATAATCCTAATGTTGCAAAGTCAGAATCTCATGTTACACTTAACAAGACAGTGCACCACAGCTGACCTGGCGTTGTGTTTCCCAGAAAAAGTTCAAACAATGGGTACATTTTCAGTAGAGGAAACTCTATTAAACCTTTGTTTCCATAGAAATGCTTTCCGTACGATATTAGTTCAGAGGATAAATGAAAAATCAGTGTCACTCCAGCACACCAGTGCTTACTAAGGAATTGCCTTTTATTTGTATGAATGTTCACCATGTAGAAGCCGGTTCCTCTCACTCTGAGGCACTTAATTCACTCTGCTGGGCACCCAGTTTCTTGGGCAAATGGACTCGTCAGTCAAACCAGTTCCGTTTCCCACTGTGCTGATGTTTTATGCTGTGCAGCAGACAGTGTACAGTATCACTGACTACACAGAGAACTCCTGAATCCTAGTCAGCGCTCAGGATGATTTTGTCCAGGGCTTTTGCATCTTCTTTTGGATTATTTGTGATTAATGTTGTCTTGGTTAGACTTTTTTGTCTTTATGTTGTTTTACTGAATTAAAAAACGCAAGTGAAGACTTTCTCTCGTTGTGTGGCTCTCATTTGACCTATCTAGAGATCAGGGCTCTAAATGGACCATCATGTCCTAAACTTTCTGGGTGAGTAGCTTGCAGTCAATCTGCAAACATGCTCTTTTTTATGTATTGTTAAATATGACAGACAGAACCAAAAGAGCTTTATTCATGTATTTGTCATTTTATTCCAGTCATATATTTACTTCAGCAAGACCGTTTTAACAGCAGATATCAGATATTCATCTCTTGAGGTGTGGTCATGTTATAACCACACATTTACCTCAGTAGTCTTATATCAATCGTGCCTCGAGAGTAATATGAATGATAATTACTTCATAGGTCCTCTTATAGCCCTAAATGTGAATATTTACATATTATTCGATATCAGTCTGTAACTCCTGAGACGATGAACAGAGAAACAATAGATTTTGTTCTCAGACTAAAAGTGAAAAGTTAAGAATTAAGACTTTGTTAAGATCAGATTCGACCTGAACTCTGGTATTTGTTAAGTTTGTAGGAGAGAGAGCAGCAATAAATGCCATTAAAGCTGTGATTGCAGTTAAAAACAACAGAAATCTACTAGAAAACCGTCATTTTACCTTTAAGACACATCAGAATTTTAGAATAGAATAGAATAGAACTTTATTAATCTCTTGGGAGGGTTCCTTCAGGGAAATCTTTTTCAAAGATATGAATTTTATCTTTACCTTTAATGTTGTTGCACATTAAATTAATAAAACCTGTAGAAATCATTTCAGTTTGTGTATTTCTGTATAATTTGAACCCAAACATGTTTATACTGAAACCATGTCATTCTGGTCATGATCATTTTGTTACTACATTTTGACGCTGTTAAGGGTTTGATTTTTTTTTTTAATTATTGTTATTTTTTTCCTGACTGAAGTTTACAGTGATGCCATGAATAAATTTCAGGATCTTCAGTTGTTGGAGTGGAGATTGAGAAGAAGGGACAAGAACATACACCCTTCTGGAAACTGGGTCTGGTTAACCTTCAGGAGCTGTGGCACAACGGTTTAAAAATCTGAGCTAAAGACCATAAACAGAACTCCACTGTCCCTGTAGTATGAAATACAGGGCAAGCAGCAACAGAACCAACAGCTTGTGGTCTCGTCTGGGTTTGGACCTCTAAGGCACAAACGAGTGAAAGGTGATTTGATACTCTTTTCAAAGATCTTAATAATTATAGCAGACGTAGGTTAATATGATTTAATATGTAACTCCACGGCTGTGTCTGATTCACTCGTACCATTGCAACACACACTAACACCACCACCATGTCAGTATCAGTGCAGTGCCACATAATAGCTGCTCTGTGGTGGTCCTGTAGGGGTCCTGATCATTGAAGATCAGGGTGGAAGGAGGATATGCAGCAGAACAGTAATATTTTGCACAAAAGATGGTTTTGCAGTCAAATCATCATTGTGATCTTTCTGAACATTCCACTATTGGTTCCAGTGGGGAAAACTATACCTGCTGCAATCTCACTAATAAATGCTTCTTGCCTTGTCTTCTGTGAAAAACAATCTGGCGTAGAAGCTGTCTCTTAGTTATAGATAATAAGGCTATATAGATAAGCTTGTCTGGAAAATGTTGTCAGTCTAAGCTCAAGAAGTAACTGTTCTTGTGAGGTGACCCTGAACTAAGACAGAAATAGCCTCAATTTATTGATTCCATTCCAAGATTTCGTTGAGCTTAAAAAATGGTTGAATAGAAAACTGATGGATATCTAGAGAGTGCGGTTGCAGCTCAGCAGTATAGTAATGAGGTGGTTACTAAGGTGTTGCTATGGTATAGGAGTTGGTTGCTAAGGTGTTGGTATAGTATAGTTGGTGGTTGCTAAGGTTTTGCTATGGCATAGTTGGTGGTTGCTAAGATGTTGCTATGGCCTGGTTGGTGGTTGCTATGGTGTTGTTATGGTACAGGAGTTGGTTGCTAAGGTGCTGCTATTTAGTGGCTAAACTATTGTTATGGACTTCAGCAGCAATGATGCCAACCAATCAGCACTCAGCAGCACTAACACCAATACTTTCATTCTAAGTGTCCACAAACGTTTGGCCATTATGTGTGTTGCCTAGCACCTTGAAGCTCTCCCTCACTCTCACACATTATGACCATATAAGGAATACATGATGATGTCATGTTGACAGGTAAAAAGGTGTTGAGTTAGAAAGGTCTGTCATTGCTGTTGAGTTTGATGGAGAGCGACACTCAGACAGTGATGGAGCAGCTCTTTGAACGTACCGGTCAGTCCAAACAGTCCAAACACTCCAGTTATTCTTTTAGAAGAAAGGTTTTCACTGCTGATGGTCTTCAGGACATTTGTGCATCTGATTAAGAGCCCAAAAATGGTCTCTAGTAAGCAGCATTTTTATGGACACCAGCTCAGTTTCAAATGTAAACAAGATTTCATGTTAAATCAGCATCTAAATCTTACACACCTGCCCAACACTGATCATTAACATCCATCATAATATATATATTCAGCTCATCATCTATGAAATGCCTTTCAATACATAAATCCTCCTGTACACAGATGATGGTCACCAACAAGGAAAGAGGAAAAGGACAGAGGTGGAACCCAGCGGGACTGTTCTCCCAGGAACATCCAACGTTCCTGACCCTGATGCTCCTCCCAGGAAGATGAGGAGAGCATCAGAAAACAAGGCCAGGGTCACGTCTACTGACCAGGAAAGCTCATCGATTTCGGCTGTGGTGAATGGGTCAGGAAGAAAGGATATTGTACTTATGCAGGTAAAATGGTGTTTAGGGAACTAAAATCACTAGAAAAATTCTGTCCACCTGAATTTCTGTCAAAGGGGACGTACCAGGCCAAGCCTGCAACAGTATGGTCTCTAGGAGTCCTATTGTTCAGGCTGGTTAATGGATACCATCCCAAATCAAATAATTTGGAAATTCTTGATGGTCGTCTCTACTTCGAGGACAGTGTCTCCAGAGGTAAGATCAATGAGAACATCCTGGTCTTCAAGAGTAAAGCTGATACTTGCTCTCCCTTTTAAACTCATATCTAAGAGTAAAGAAACTAAAGTCAAGAACTAAAGATGTAGTTAAAATATACAGCGTTAAAGCTGAAGGAGCGCAGTGTATCAGGTGACTCTAAATGTTCATATATGTGTATTTGTATTGTCGTCTTTGAAATGTAGAAATCATGGAAATCAAGGAAAATATCAATTTCACACTTAATTGTCTCTCCCTCATCCAACCCCACCTATCTACACAGAATGCCGGGATCTCATTCATTGGTATCTGCACACAAAGCCATCGAGGAGGCCTTTATTTCATCAGCTCCGTCAACATACCTGCTTGAAAGCTGAGAGTCAACGTAGACTCAGGTCAGTCATGGAGGAAAGGAGATTAAAACTAAGAGAAGAATCAATAAAAGCATAAAGGTGTATTTTTTGATTGAGTAGATATGATATAAATATTCTAGGAATATGAATTAACATGAACAAATCTCAGCATTTCAGATCTTCAGAAGCACATCTGGACCTAATCTATATTGATTGATTTGTGTTCCAGGTTGTGGAGGACACTTGACCACTGGAGTTTATTTGTAAATATAATATTTGTAATTAATATTTGTAAATAATAATAATAATAATAATAATAATAATAATAAAGAATTGTTTGTAGAAAACATGTTATATATTTCTGGAACTGCATTGAAGGGATGAACACGGTTCATCCAATAGAAACTCCCATACGGTTGTTGATTTATTGTCATTCACGTTACATGTGGTTCATGAGGTGGAACGAAATTATGAAGTCAACGTCCCAGTTACACCCAAAAAGCAATAAATGTAAAAATAGAAATTAACAGTAAATAAAATGATGAACAACAACAAATGCAACAACAACAACAACTTCTTCTTCTTCTCTCAGCTGCTCCCTTTAGGGGTCGCCAAAGCGGATCATCTGCCTCCATCTTGCCCTATCCCCTGCCTCCTCTACTGGTACACCAACCATCTCCATGTCCACCTTCATTACATCCATAAACCTTCTCTGAGGTCTTCCTCTTCTCCTTCTGCCCGGCAGCTCCAGCAACATTCTTTGTCCGATATGTCCACTATTCCTCCTCAACACATGTCCAAACCATCTGAACCTGGTCTCTCTAGCTTTATCTCCAAACTGCTCCACCTTCACTGTCCCTCTGATCTGCTCATTTCTAATCTTGTCCATCCTCGTCACTCCCAATGAAAGCCTCAGCATCTTCATGTCCGCCACCTCCAGCTCAGCCTCCTGTCTTTTAGACAGAGCCACCGTCTCCAAACCAGACATCATAGCAGCTCTCACTACTGTCTTGTAAACCTTCACCTTCACTCTTGCTGCTCTCCTTCTGTCAACAACAACAATAATAATAATATTAATAATAATAAAACAGCAACATGAATCACAGTTGTGAGTAGACGAGTATGAGTATGGCAGCTCACGAGTAAAGAGGAAGGAAGTGTCGAGAGTTTATAACAAAGTGTGTAATTAAGAATCAGTGAACAACGTTTCACAGATTTATTTACAGCATTTTTATTGTAATATATTTGACAACAGGTTAAAGATGGCAAAGTTAGTCTGCTAAATGTTATGATACAATTATGATACAGCTAAAATTAAATCATTGTTTTCCACAGCCTCGCTGGTACCTTTTTTGGTCCTGGTACTGGTTCTATTTTGCTGTTCTGTACAGAAGCGTAATGCAATAAATAATTTCACTTTGAGGCTTTTAAAGACCTTTTTGCATTATGTGGGATAATCATTTGTTTCATTCTGAGAATTCCACTCAAACAAACTGAAAGCGTAAGACGTGTTAGGATTAGTAAGATTAGTTTTTAAGATTAGTTTGTACAGATTTGTACTTTAAATCAATATTATTTAAATCAGACCACAGGTAATGTTTTCCTTTTATAGGGGAAGAAATTTAAAGGATGTTTTGCACATAAAATGCACTGATTTGTTTAGGAATTCTGGTCAAATTACTGCTGTAAATGGGCAAATAACTCGAGCATAGTTCTGGACATTTGGACCAAGCCCTGGGAGAAGAAGCTATCTGCTTCCAAAGAGCCTGTCCTGTAAACTTGTATTTTTCAACTTGTGGGTTGAAATGGGCTCCAGTCCCAAAACTGCAGCTTTTTACTGGACTGAGTAGGAATTGCACTGCTGTGTTTAACTGCTGGAAAAGCACGTTGTACCGGTGTGTCTCTTAACGATCAAGTTGAATTCATTGCAGTCTATTAGATTAAATACACGTTTCAGCTGTGCTGCACATTTTCTGTAATGCAAATGGAAAGAAGGTGGCAGGAGAACTGAAAGTGAGATCCCACTGAGTAGGAGAAATTGAAACTCAACAAATCAGGAGCATCAGATCCCAGTAAGAGCTGACTGGAACTCCTGGGTATTCAGTAACTCTGAGAGGTTCAACACAGACGATTCGGCCGCTCCAAGAAGAAGACCAAGAGCAGAGTAAAGGTATGAACTTCAGTGAAGGATTCAGAGAGCAGATGTTTGTACAGTGTGGGCTTCATCACAGGGAACTGCTTGAGTAAGATGAAGACAGTCTGCTGACACTGGGACAGTGATCATATCCAGAGCTGAAATATTGATGGGGAAATGCAGTGTGATTATCTTCTCCAATAAGAGAAATCATATTTCAGTCACAGGGTGGAGGGTGTGTGCAGTTAAAACCTGTGACTGTTTAGTATAATGAGGAAAAGTGCTTTTCCCGTCTGCAGATACAGTGTGTGTGTGTGTGTGTGTGTGTGTGTGTGTGTGTGTGTGTGTGTGTGTGTGTGTGTGCGCACGCAGGGCATTTTGGCTTAGACCACCCCCTCATAATTAGTGGAGCACAACCCAGTAGTAATGTCTGTATGTGTTCCCCAAAGGAATGTACTTTACTGATATCCGACCCAATTCCAATCATCGCTGAACTGGAAAATAACACTCACAAACCCTATCAATCCTATGAACAACTATGAAGGCCAGAAGATCCTGGAGAGGAGCAGTTTATTGTGTGGGAGTACATTTACCTCCTTAGATATATTCTATTTCAAGCAATAATTTACATATAAATATCAGAAACTGAAAATGTTGTAAATCCACCACTTTTGTCTGCTCTGTGCAGCTCAACTGATTATTTTATCCTTTTCTCTGAAATCATCTCTAATATGTATTTTCTGAATCTCCCTCAGTTCTGGTTCTTCAGGTTAAAAGCTGCTCCCTCCTTTAAAAGCTATGAGACGCATGTGTATCAGGGGCTGCTTTATGAACTCGTGCAAAGCATCGTCTTACTCTTATTCGATGCGGACATACCTTTAATAAGAATACTTTTATACTTTTATTCAAACGTACGTTAGTAAAGCTTTCATTTGTCCTTCATCAGTTTTTAAATCTGTTATAAGTGGGTTTTTAAAACATGTTTAAACACAGAATAAAGGGTTTGACCACTAATTCAAACTACCATGCAACCTTTCAACACCTTTAACCTAAATATCTAAAATTATATAAAGTAGCCTAACCGGTTGTCCTACACTCCCTGCCTGCTGCTGCTCTCTTCACATTTAACCTGCTGGAGCACTGCTGTCACAGAGGACTGGAGGCCGCAGCAGACCCTCCTGTGAACATGTCTGTCGTATTGTATCCTGATTAGTTCCGTCCACTGTCTATTGTAGATGGATCTTTCAAATCTTCCATAGATTGTGGGCTGGTCCGACAGCATCGGCCCCAGAGGCCCACTGGGAGAATGCCTAGTATGCAGGTTACCAGCTGTGTGTGTGTGCAATTAATGAAGATTGGCCACCAGGCTGCTCCAATTTAGCCATGAAACCTCCCACACTAAAATGACAGGTGTTTCAGTTTTATTGTCCAAATCCTGTATATATTCGTCCGTCCGTCCGTCTTCTTCCGCTTATCCAGGGCCGGGTCACGGGGGCAGCAGTCTAAGCAGGGATGCCCAGACCTCCCTCTCCCCCGACACCTCAGCCAGTTCCCCGGGAGGGACCCCAAGGCATTCCCAGGCCAGCCAAGAGACATAGTCTCTCCAGCATGTCCTGGGTCTACCCCGTGGTCTCCTCCCAGTGGGACATACCTGGAACACCTCCCTGGGGAGACATCCTGGGGGCATCTGAAAAAGATACCCGAGCCACCTCAACTGGTTCCTCTCGATGTAGAGGAGCAGTGGCTCTACTCGGATCTCCTCCCGGTGACCAAGGATCTTACCTTATCTCTAAGGGAGCGACCGGCCACCCTACGGAGGAAACTCCTTTCAGCTGCTTGTATCTGTGATCTTGTCCTTTCGGTCATTACCCACAGCTCATGACCATAGGTGAGGGTAGGAACATAGATTTACCGGTAAATCGAGAGCTTCGCCTTTTGGATCAGCTCCCTCTTCACCAGAACGGACTGATACGCATCACTGCGGTGGCAGCACTGATCCGCATATCAATCTCACGCTCCCTCTCACCCCCACTTGTGAACAAGACCCCGAGATACTTGATCTCCTCTACTTGGGGCAGGACAGCTCCACTGATCTGGAGGGGGCAAGCCACCCTTTTCCAGTTGAGAACCATGGCCTCAGATTTGGAGGTGCTGATTCGCATCCCAGCTGCTTCACACTTGGCTATGAACCGCTCCAGTGCCTGCTGAAGGTCTTGGCTTGAAGAAGCCACCAGGACAACATCATCCGCAAAAAGCAGAGACGATATCCTGTGGTTCCCAAACTGGACTCCCTCTGGCCCCTGGCTGCACCTAGAAATTCTGTCCATAAAAATTATGAACAGAACCGGTGACAAAGGGCAGCCCTGCCAGACTCCAACATTCACCGGGAACAGGCCCAATTTACTGGCAAAGTGAACCAACCTCCTGCTCCGGTCGTACAAAGACCTGTCAGCCCTGAACAGAGGGCCCCGGACCCCGTATTCCTGGAGCACCCCCCACAGAATACCCTGAGGGACACGGTCGAATGCCTTCTCCAAATCCACAAAACACATGTGGACTGGTTGGGCAAACTCCCATGAACCTCAGAGTCCTCAGCCTCACCTTCTTCATTTGAAGACATGACGGTGGGGTTGAGGAGATCCTCAAAGTATTCCTTCCACCGCCCAACGATATCCCCAGTCAAGGTCAACAGCTCCCCACCCACACTGTAAACAGTGTCGGCAGGATACTGCTTCCCCCTTCTGAGGCGCCGGATGGTTTGCCAGAATCGCTTCAGGGCTGACTGATAGTCCTTCTCCAAGGCCTCCCCGAACTCCTCCCAGCACCCGGTTTTTGCCTCCTTGACCACCCAAGCAGCAGCACGCTTAGCCCCCCGGTACCTGTTGGCTGCGTTGGAAGACTCAGAGGCCAGCATGGCCCGATAGGTCTTCTTCTTCAGCTTGATGGCATCCCTTACTTCCGGTGTCCACCACAGGGTTTGGGGATTGCCACCATGGCAGGCACCTGCGACCTTACGGTCACAGCTCTGAATGGTCGCGTCGACAATGGAGGCTGAGAACCTGGTCCACTCGGACTCGATGTCCCCTGCCTCCCCAGGTAGCTGTGAGAAGCTCTCCCAGAGGTGAAAGCTTCTCTGACAGGGGGCTCAGCCAGATGTTTCCAGCAGACCCAAAGAACACGTTTTGGCCTGCCAGGTCTCTCCAGCCTGCCCCTCCACCATCGTATCCAACTCACCACCAGTTAGTGATTGTTTGACAGCTCTGCCACTCTCTTCACCCAAGTGTCCAAGACATAGGGCCGGAGATCAGATGAGACGACAACAAAGTCTATCATTGATCTCCACTCTAGGGCATCCTGGTGCCATGTGCACTTATAAACGCCCCTATGCTCGAACATGGTGTTCGTTATGGACAATCTGTAACTGGTACAGAAGTCCAACAACAGAACTCCGCTCGGGTTCTGATCAGGGAGGCCGTTCCTCCCAATCACCCCTCTCCAGGTGTCACTGTCATCTCCCATGTGGGCATTGAAGTCCCCCAGTAGAACAATGGAGTCCCCAGTTGGGGCACTTTCCAGTACCCCCCCTAAGGACCCCAAGAAAATCTGGTACTCTGCACTGCTGTTCGGCCCGTAGGCACAAACTATAGTCAGAGTCCTCTCTCCTACCCAAAGATGCAGAGAGGCGACCCTCTCGTTCACTGGGGTAAACTCCATCATGAGACGGCTGAGCTTGGGAGCTATAAGCAAGCCCACACCAGCCCAACGTCTCTCACCCTGGGCAACTCCAGAGTAGTGAAGGGTCCAACCCTTTTCAAGGAGTTGGGTTCCAGAGCCCAAGCTGTGCGTGGAAGTGAGCCCAACTATCTGTAGCCGGTACTTCTCAAACTCCTGCACAAGTTCAGGCTCCTTCCCCCCCGTTCCACGTCCCAACAGCCAGCCACTGTGTCCCGGAATCGGGCCGCCGAGGACCCCGCCCTCGACCGCCACCCAATCCACAAAGCACCCGACCCCAATAGTTTCCTCTGTGGGTAGTGGGCCCACAGGAGGAGTGGCCCACATTGGCTCTTCGGGCTGGGCCCGGGTCATCGGCAAAGACCTGGCCACCAGGTGCTCGCTCCCGAGGCCCAACCCCAGGCATGGCTCCAGAGAGGGGCCCCGGTCGCGCTGGACAGGGTGATGTTGCATGGCCTTTATTATGTTGTTTCATTAGGGTCTTTGAACTGCTCTTATTTGGGCCTGTCACCTTGGACCTGTTTGCCATGGGAGACCCTAACAGGGGGTAAGAACCCCCGGGCAACATAGCTCCTTGGATCATTCTGGCACTCAAACCCCTCCACCATGTTAAGGTGGCAGTTCAAGGAGTGGCCCTGTATATATATATATATATATATATATATATATATATACATACACACACACACACACACACATTTACATTTATGACATTTAGCAGACATCCTTATCCAGAGTGACTTACAAAGTGTAATGAAAATGGACACAAGATGGCAGAAGAACTGGAAATGAGATCGCACTGAGTAGGAGAAAGTGAAACTGAACAAATCAGGTAAGAGCATTAAGAGCTGACTGGAACTCCTGGGGTTTCAGTAGCTCCGAGAGGTTCAACACAGACATTCAGCCACTTCAAGAAGAAGACCAAGAGGATAAAGGTATGAACGTCAGTGAAGGACTCATAGATCAGACATTTGGTCAGTGTGGGCTTCATTAAAGTGAAATACATGAGTCCAATGAAGACAGTCTGCTGACACTGAAGGGGAAATGCAGGTCCATTGACATCCTTAGATATATTTCTATTTCCAGCATAACGTATCATAAACATCTAAATATCAGAGATGATTCGTCTGTCGTTAACTCCACCGCTGTTGTCTGCTCTGTGTAGCTCGACTGATTCTTTTATCCTTCTCTGTCTGATGGATTTTTCTGGAATCTGCATTTTCAGTTCTGATTCTTCAGGTTAAAGCTGCTCCCTCCTTTAAAAGCTATAAGATGCTTTTGTATCAGAGGCCAAAAACAGGGCTCGTGCAAAGCTTTGTCTTACTCTGATTCAATGTGAACATACCTTTGTATGCTTTTATACTTTTATTTATATTATTGTGTGTGGGTAATGTGTGTGTGTGTTGTGAGCTCAGTGATGTGATTTCTGCTGCAATGTGTTCAACAGCAGGAGGAAAACAATGACTGAATTTTCAACACATCAACCAAAAGAGGGCAGAAAGAGAGCGTGGGTGACCCACCAGAGTGTAAAGTTCGCCTGGTTCACACGCGTTCACAAATATCTCTCTTCAAGGTCAGGTGATCTTAACCGTGATCCTATCAGAATCAGTTTAAATCGCAATTAATCAGAGTGTGTGATTACTGAGACTAAAACACTTTTTCTCATTCTCAGTGTCAGTGGGTTCCAACACAACACTTGGCAGTGTAAAGTCAGTGCAGATGATGAGCAGGAACCTCAGTCCATCAGATGACACTTATTATGATTCATAAACATATTACACTGTATTCATTCTATTCTTTCATTTCCATTCTGTGTGGAAACATGTGTTTAGTGAGTTAAATCTACGCGACAGTCTAATGTACTGCTCTGATCTTCTGAGCTACATACCTATGAGGTCCATCTACCTTATAGGCTCACTAATTCCAGACGTCCAGAGATCCAGAGGTCAGTGTTGACCAGATATCATTTTGGGGGTGGATCATTCCCAGCACTACGGTGACCCTGATATAGACAATACCAGACCACAAAAGGCTTCCTCCTTGTATCTCCACCTGATGAATCTCATCTAATGGCACCCTGTTTGTCTACTGTAGCCTTTCACACTTTCTCCATTTCTGACCACAGACCAGCTCTATACGGGGTAGTTTTGGGTCAGAAACCATTCTCAACATAACTGACATGAAACCCATAATCACTCATACCAGTATCCCTCTTACTCACTGCCATAACAGTAGTCAATGTCGCTCCTAAGCTGTGAAGGGTCAGTGTTGGTCCTGTGATGGTCCATTAAACACCATGAAAATGTGACTAAATGGTCAGACTGATTAGAATTTTTATATGTCTCTTTGTTCACAGTTGCACATGACTCCAGTGTTCTCCTGTCTGAAGATCAGTTCCAGTGCTCCATCTGTCTGGAGGTGTTCACCGATCCAGTCTCCATTCCGTGTGGACACGACTTCTGTATGAGCTGTATTAAAACATACTGGGGTGACAGTCAGTGGTGTCAATGTCCATTATGTAAAGAGACCTTCACCAAGAGACCAGAACTGAAGCTCAACACAACACTGAGAGAGGTGGTGGACCACTTCCAGAAGAAAGTGCTTTGATAATCCTGGGGTTCTCTGTGGCATTGACTGTATGGGTGAAGCTCTGAAAGCCTGTCTGGATTGCGGTGTGAGTTTCTGTAAATCTCATTTGGAGTCTCATTATAAAATTCCACGACCCAAGAACCCTGCATTTAAGCAAATCAGTGGAGAACCTGGGGACTACATCTGCCAGCTTTAAGAGACCCTGGGCTGTTCTGTAGAGATGACCAGATGTGTGTGTGTGTGAGTTTTTTGTATAGGGGACCACAGGACCAACACACTATGCTATAGAGTTGGAGGTAGACAGAAGAAGGTGAGAGGTCAGAGATACACAGAGTGCCTCTGAGATCACATGAAGTCAGGTTGAAAAAATCAAACCTTTGATGTATGGACTGGTCTGTGGCTATCTTCAGTGGACCATCTTTTTACAGAAACAATGATGGGGCTACACTGACAGATATACTTTAAAAGAAATATTAATACAGGTTTGGATGAAATGTTCTTGAAAAACTATGAATAAAACCTCTTATTTCATCATATAAGCTCTCGTTTTCTTGCTCATAGACACAGCTGGAGAGACACAGGCAGAGTGCAGCAGATGATCCAAAGACAGATTGAAGAAGATCAGTGAGGTTAAAGCACTGTTAGAGCTTGGAGAAGTGGGTGAAACATCATAAATGTTACGGTAGGTTTCAATCTGCAGGTTGACTGTGATTTGATTGAAGTGGTTGTTTCCTCATCAGAAGAAACATAGAAGGAGAAAAGAAGACGGTGTGGAAGTCACTTTGGGGCTCTGATGTACTGCATTGAGATGTTGACTGATCTGCTGGAGGTGATGGAGGAGAAGAAGCCGAGAAAGCAGCAGAGGCAGGCTGAAGAGTTCATTAAGAGCTGGAGCAAGGAGATGCTGGGCTGAAGAGGGAGAAACACTGGCTGGGCAAACCTCACATTGAGACCGATCCCACCTCCCTACAGGTCAGAAGTCCACTCTGTTTCTCAATAGTGATGCAGTGTGGCACAGGACCTTTTCTGCCCACATCTGAGGTTTCCTGTCTCTGCTGTACTGTAGATTGTGGCCCGTCCTTCTGCAGCCTCCCACAAACCCAAGAACATGGACTGACGTCAGTGTTTGGGAACTCATCTGAGTGGGGAAAGAAGATATAGCGGACACTCTGTCTCGGCTGGGAAGAGTCTGAATAAAGCCTAATGAGAAGATCAGGAAATCAGGTGGCATTGATGTAGACATGTTTTTCCCAAACAGAAATCTGAGCAGAAAAGAATCTGATTGGAAATGCTGGATGAAAATATCACTTTGTTTGAATTTGCTTTGAATCGACTCTTTAGAATCTAATGAATATTATGATTTAGTGTAATTAGTCTCAGCAGATCTGAAGAGGAGTCAGCAGTATGCAGAATGCGGTGTGATTTCTGATTTTGCAAGGAGCTTTTTATAGTTATGATTTAAAATCTTCATCACATCACTGCCTTACACATTTTATAAAGTACCCAGTTAATTTAATTCTACCTAAAATAGATTTGAACCCTTTTAAGTTGACTCAGTCTGATCCACTGGATGATGAATTCATTATCTGCATATCCATATCACACTCTGTGTTCCTCTCAGTGGACGTGACTCTGGATCCTGATACAGCTTCTCCCTTTCTGGTCCTGTCTGATGATGGAAAACAAGTGAGATGTGGAACGCAAGCAAAGAAACTTCCTGACAATCCAAAGAGATTCACCTATTACAGCAATATCCTGGGAAAAGAGGGATTCTCCTCAGGGAGATTTTACTATGAGGTGCAGGTCAGGGGCAGGTGGGATTTAGGGTGGTCAGTGGGTCCGTGGCAGGAAGGCTAAGACTACACTCAGCCCCGAGAATGGATACTGGACTGTGATCCTGAGGAAGAAGAACCAGTATACAGCTTGTGCTGCTATCCCAGTCCCCCTCTCCCTGAGAGACAAGCCCCAGAAGGTGGGGGTGTTTGTGGATTATGAGGAGGGTCTGGTCTCCTTCTTTGATGTTGAGGTCCAGGTCTCATATCCTTCTTTCATTGGTCCAGTCTTTCACTGAGGGAACTCTATCACATACTTTAACCCTTGTGTGAATAGTGGAGGTAAACAACTCCTCGATCATCTCCCCCGTATCAAACACTGAATAAATATCCATCAGTAACTTTATGGCCGAGAAGAACAAGAAAAGAAACAGGTGTACTGATTCTGATTCTGAAAGGAAAATGATCAGTGAAATGATAGCAAATAAGGTTCTTAAAACATGTTGCTTCTCTCTGTTTAAACATGAAGTGTGGAGTCAAGTAACCACGGCAATCTGTGTCCAGTTCCTCAGATCATCATCTGCAGTCCAATGGGTGATTAAAGGGTTCGGGTTCTAAAGTGCTGGAGATCAATCTACAGACGTTAGTGTTTCTAAGAAGTGTTTGAAAATGTTTAACTCTTTGATGTTTGGATTCTAAATCTGAGATCAGTGATTTCTGGAGATCTGGTTGACCTGATAAAAGTGTCAAAAGTCTGAAGAGTGACACAGCGGTTCACATTAGATCAGAGTGTTTAGTGGATGTTCAGTGATGTTCATGTTGTGGTTTAAAGTCTTTTATAATCTACTGTAATTGATGATATTCTGTTTTAGAAATCAGAATAAAGGTTCTTGGATTTTGTTGAGACTCAGTTACACTTTACTGTAAATGACGAGCACGTGAAAAGAAAAAAAAAGACCGGTAGCTGGGATTCAGGACACTTAACACACTGAGCCTCTCACTGTCACTGAAAACTGGATGCAGTGTTAGAGGTCAGGTGACTCTTTACTTACGTTTTATCAGGTAAGAAATGAAAGGTAAAAAAGGCAACAGGTGATAAAGATGTTCATATACAAAAATAAATATAAGATATTTATTTATATACACATGCATTTACATTTATGGCATTCATGGTATCATATCCAGAGTGACTTACAAAATTAACTTTGCTATTCCTCAGAAAATGTCCTGAAAGCTAAGTAAGACACAGGCTAGAATCTAGAGATTCCTCGTGATTTGATCCTGCTGAACACAAAATGTCTTTATAGATTTAATTATTTCACAGAACAGATGGGTCGTCAGTCTACGTTTGAAGACAGTGAGAGACAGACCCCCAGGGGAAGATCATTTTGGTGCCAGAACAGAAAAGAGTCTGGATGCATGTTTTCCTTGTGATTTCAGTGATGGTGGGTCAAGCTGTGCTGTACTTGAAGCTCGAAGGGTTCTTGGTACAGCTCGAGTTTTGACCATTTCAGACCAATTTACTGCTGTCTATTAGATTAAATACACCTTTCAGCTGTTCTGCACAATTCCTGTAATGTGAATGGACAGAAGATGGCAGAAGAACTGGAAGTGAGATCACACTGAGTAGGAGAAAGTGAAACTAGACAAATCAGGTAAGGAGCAGTAAGAGCTCACTGGAGACTCCTGGGCTTTTCCAGTAACTCGAGGAAAGTTCAGCACAGACGATTCAGCTGCTTCAAGAAGAAGACCAAGAGGACAATAAAGGTATGAACTTCAGTGAAGGATTCATAGATCAGATGTTTGGACAGTGTGGGCTTCATCACAGTAAAGTACATGAGTCCGATGAAGATCACATCAGAGCTGAAATAATTGAGAGGAAATGCAGGAGGTGTGAAAATGCAGGTCCATTGACACTCCTTAGATATATTCTATTTTCCAACGCAACGTATCCTTAAACATCTAAGCTTATCAAAGAGATGATTAGTCTTAATAGTTAACTCCACCGCTGTTGTCTGCTCTGTGTAGCTCGACTGATTCTTTTATCCTTCTCTGTCTGATGGATTTTCTGAATCTCGCTCAGTTCTGATTCTTCAGGTTAAAAGCTGCTCCCTCCTTTAAAAGCTATAAGATGCTTTTTGTATCGGTAAACACAGGGGCACCAAGTGCAAAACCGTCTTACTCTGGTAATGTGGGCGTACCTTTAATAATAACTTTTATACTTTTATTTACAGGTACGTTAGTAAAGCTTAAATCAAAAAGCTTTTATTTGTGATTAATCAGTTTAAAAATCTGTTATTGCACTTGTTTAAGTGGGTTTTAAACATGTTTAAACACAACAGGGGTTTTGCCACAAATTCAAACTACCATGCAGCCTTTCGGCACCTTTAACCTAAATATCTAAAATGGTATGAAGTAGCCTAACCGGTTGTCCTGCAGTTCCCTGCTCACTCCCTGTCAAAAGCTTGTATTTCTGGCTCCTGCTGCTTTCTTCAACTTTAACACTGCAGTTACTGGAGCTTTGCTGTCTGAAGAGACTGGAGGCTGACAGACCATCCAGTAAATGTCTGTCCATCTCGTGCTATATCCTGATTGGTTCAAGTCCACTGTCCTGTGAAGATGGACAAATCTTCTATGAATGGTCAGCCCCAGAAAATGCCTGTTATTGCCACCCAGATTCCCAGCTGTAATGTGTGTGTGTGTGTGTGTGTGTGTGTGTGTGTGTGTGTGTGTGTGTGTGTGTGTGTGTGGCTGATTGTGTGTGCACGTGTGTGTGTGTGTGTGTGTGTGTCTGTGTGTGTGTGTGTGTGTGTGTGCGTGTGTGTGTGTGTGTGTTTGGCCAGGCTGAGTGATGTGATTTCTGCTGCAATGTGTTCAACAGCAGGAAGAAAACAATGACTGACTTTTCACCACATCAGCAAAAAGAAGGAGCAGAAAGGGGAGGGGCATTGGGTATTACAGGTGTAAGTTCATACAGTTCACACACACGTTCCTGTGATTAAACTGATCTGACACTGATAGGATCACGGTGATCTTAACCGTGATCCTATCAGTGTCAGATCAATTTATCCTGATAATCAGAAGTATTGATTACAGAGACTAAACACTTTTCTCATTCTCAGTGTCCAGTGGGGTTCCAACACACACAACAGCAGCGGTGTAAAGTCAGTGCAGATGATGAGCAGGAACATAGACCATCAGATGACACTTATTATGATTCATGAAACATATTGCACTGTATTCATTCTATTCTTTTCATTCCATTCTGTGTGAAAGCATTGTGTTTAGTGAGTTAAATCACGCGACAGTCTAATGTACTGCTCCTGATCTTCTGAGCTACATACCTATGAGGTCCATCTACGGCTTATAGGTTCACTGACTGCAGCCCCTTGTCCAGAGGTCAGCTATTTTTTCCCCAGCACTACCCATTCGGCCTGATGTGGAGCTTAGTACTGGATCACAAAAAGAACCACTTATATCTCCCACGGATAGATCTCATCTGATAGCAACCTGTTTGTCTACCCTTAGCCCTTTCACACTTTCTCCATTTCTGACCCTGAACCCAGCTCTATCTGGGGTAGTTTGGGTCAGAATCCATTCTAACTATAACAAACGCAGACCCCGCAATCCTCATGCCAGTACCTCTTACTCACTGCCCTTAATAATAGTCAATGTGCTCCTAAGCTGTGAAGGGGTCAGTGTTGGTCCTGTGATGGTCCTGTGGATTGTTTATGGACGCTTGTGGGAATCTTTTTTTCTTTAGGTTTTTTATATGATAAAATGACCCAGAGTGATTAAATTTTTATATGTCTCCATGTTCTGGTTGCTCGTGACTCTGGTGTTCTCTGTCTGAAGATCAGTTCCAGTGCTCATCTGTACCTTATTTGTTCACCGATCCAGTCTCCTCGTGTGGACACAACTTCTGTATGAGCTGTATTAAAACATACTGGGATAACAATCAGCAGTGTCAATGTCCATTATGCAAAGAGACCTTCACCAAGAGACCAGAACTGAAGGTCAACACAACACTGAGAGAGGTGGTAGACCAGTTCCAGCAGAAAAGAGCTCTTAATAAACCTGGGTTCTCTTACGATGACTGTACTGGAGTGGAAGCGAAAGCTCCTGAAAACCTGTCTGGATTGTGGTGTGAGTTTCTGTAAATCTCATTTGGAGCCTCATTATAGAATTCCACGATTTAAGGGCCACAAGTTAATAAACCCAGTGGAGAACCTGGAGGACTACATCCTGTCCCGGCTTACAAGAGCCCTGGGCTGTTCAGCAAGAGATGACCAGATGTAATAGTGTGAGGTTATTACTGGAAGTGACCCACAAGGACTCTACACTGTGCCCTGTGAGGTTGAGGTGGACAGAAAGAAGGTGAGAGGTCAGATATGCACGGATGGTATCTTCAGTGGACCCATCTTTACCCTGAAACAGTGATGGGAGCTGCCACTGACTGAATACTGTAAATAAATTATTTATCACGGTGTTTGGAATGAAATGTTGTTAAGAAAACTTCAATATAAGCTCATATTTCTGTATATAAGCTCATCATTTGCCTCTCTGCTCCACAGACACAGCTAGAAGAAGACACAGTCAAAGGTGCAGTGATGATTCTACAGACTGAAGAAGATCCAGAGATGTTAAGCGGCACCGTTGGGAAGCACTCAGAAAAATTAAATTGAGAAACATCATAAATGTTACAGTAATTTCAATCTGCAGGTCTGATTGACTGTAGCTCATCATTACTGTGATTTCATTGAAGTGAAGTTGTTCCCCCATCAGGAAAACACAGAAAAGGAGAAAGCAGACAGTGTGGTGATCTTCAAAGCTCTGATGTGCTCAATTCAGAGAAGCCAGGCTAAGCTGCTGGAGGTGATGGAGGAGAAGCAGAAAGCAGCAGAGAGGCAGGCTGAAGGGTTCATTAAAGAGCTGGAGCAGGAGATCACTGAGCTGAAGAGGAGAAACATTGAGCTGGAGCAGCTCTCCACAATAGGGACCACGTCCACCTCCTACACAGGTCAGGGTCCTCTGTTTTTTTCATTAGTGATATTGTCAGCACTGGGACAGCACTGCCCATGCTGAGGGGTTTCTCCTGTCTCCTGCTGTACTGTAGATTGACCCGTCCCTCTGCAGCCCCCCACACACAAAGAACTGGACTGACGTAAATGTTAAGACTCATCTGGGTGTGGAGGAAGGCCCCGGTAGCAGGCAGCTCTGTCACCGACTTCACACAAGAATCTGAATAAAACCCTAAATGAGATCAGAGAATCAGGTGAGAAACGTTGATATGAACATGTTTTCCAAACAGAAATCTGAAGCAGAAAGAATCTGATTGGAATGCTGGATGAAAATGTCACTTCTTGAATTGCTTCCAGATCGACTCTTTAGAATCTAATGAATATTATGATTTATTTATATTAGTCTCAGGAGATCTGAAGTCAGCAGTATGCAGGTACGGTGTGATTTCTGATTTTAGGAGCTTTTATAGTTTATGATTTTAAAATCTTCATCACATCACTGCAACACACATTTTATAAAGTACAGTTAATTTAATTAATCTAAAATAGATTTGAACCCTTTTTAAAGTTGACTCAGTCTGATCCACTGGATGATGAATTCATTTATTACCTGCATATTCATATCACACTCTGTGTTCCTCTCAGTGGACGTGACTCTGGATCCTGATACAGCTTCCCTTTCTGGTCCTGTCTGATGATGGAAAACAAGTGAGACATGGAGACACCAAACAGAATCTTCCTGACAATCAAGAGATTCACCAATTACTGCAATATCCTGGGAAAAGAGGGATTCTCCTCAGGGAGATTTTACTATGAGGTGCAGGTCAGGGGAAGACTAGGTGGAATTTGGGAGTGCTAAGAGTCCGTTAACAGGAAGGTGAGGGTGCATAGTCCTAGAATGGATACTGGACTGTGGTTCTGAGGAAGGAGAACCAGTATACAGCTTGTGATGGTCCTCCAGTCTCCCTCTCCCTGAAAGAGAAGCCCCAGAAGGTGCAAGTGTTTGTGGATTATAAAGAGGTCTGGTCTTCTTCTATAATGTTGAGGTCAGATCTCATATCTACTTTTTCACTGGTCAGTCTTTCACTGAGAGTCTATCCATACTTAATAACCCTGGTAGATAGTGGAGATGGCTTCAGCTCCTCTGATCATCTCCGTATCAAACACTGAATAAATATCCATCAGTAGCTGTAATGGAAAGAACAGAAAGAAACAGGTGTACTGATTCTGATTTCTGAGAAGGAAAATGATCCAGTGAAATGATGAAATGAGTTCTTAAAAGTTTCTTCTCTCTCTTTATGTGAAGTGTAGATCAGAGTAACCACGACAATCTGTGTCCAGTTCCTCAGATCATCATCTGAAGTCTAATGGGTGATTAAAGGGTTCGGGTTCTAAAGTGCTGGAGATCAATCTGCAGACGTTAGTGTTTAAAGTGTTTGAAATGTTTAACTCTTTGATGTTTGGATTATAAATCTGAGATCAGTGATTTCTGGAGGATCAGATTTGACCTGATAAAGTGTCAAAGTCTGAAAGAGTAGCCGCTGGTACATTAGATCAGAGTGTTTAGTGGATGTTCAGTGATATTCATTTTGTGGTTTAATGTCTTTTATAATCTACTGTAATTGATGAGATTCTGTTTTAAATCAGAATAAAGGTTCTGCGAAAAAGTTTATTAAGGACTCGGATTACTTTACTGTAAATAACTTGGCTTTGCAATTGAAAAAGACCAGACAGCTGGAGTTTCAGAACACTTAACACACTGACCTCTGAGCCTCTCCTGTCACTAGAGAAAGGCTGGATCAAGGAGGTGGGTTGACTCCTTACTAATATTTTATCACGCAAGGAAATGAAGGTAAAGAGCAGCATGTAGACAAAGATGTGCATTATACAAAATAAAATATATAAGATATATATATATAAACACACACTTATAGGGGTTGGACAATGAAACTGAAACATCAGGTTTTAGATCACAATGATTTATTGGTATGTTGAACTAGAGCCTCCCTTTGCATTTAATTCTGCCGTGATTTGGGCAGCCATGGTTTTATGTTTTTTGGATACACCGGGTTAGCACCGAACATCCCTTTCAGACAGATTCCTCTTGCGTCCACAGTTAATCCTGTTGGATGTGGTTGGTCCTTCTTGGTGGTGCTGACGTTACCCTGGATACCGTGACTCTTGACTCTTGATTTCAAACTAATTCAATCTCTGCTATCTTTCGAGTGCTGACCCACCAGCCAGAACTGATTAGGTCCTAACCCCAAGTTCTTCTCTTACCTAGGAAGGACTCAAGCTCCTGATACATGTGTATACAGCTCTCACCTTCCTACTGGACCTGGACTAGTTTACACACTGCCATGGACCAAGCTGCTCTTACCATCACCAACTGTAAATCTACTGTTAATATTATGTCCGCAGAGAATTAACATTACTTCAATACCGGTAATAGAACAGAGATGTAGGGACCCAGTGTCCCCTAACTGTGTATAAGTAGTTTGACCAGAGGAGTGATGGGTCCTCCCTCTTGTGAGCCTAGTTCCTCCCAAGGTTTCTTCCTCTAGTTCTGAGGGAGTTTTTCCTTGCCACTGTCATGCATGTGGCTTCCTTGCTCACTAGGGATCTGTCATTTTATACTTTCTGTTTCTGTTTCCTGTTTTAACCTTTCTTATTTTATTTATTTATTTATTTTACTATTTCACATGAAGCTGCTCTGTGACAACTTCAGTTGTGAAGGCGCTATAAAAACTCGTACGATTTGATTTGATTTGATTTTGATACATCACAAGGGCTGCTGTCTTGGGGTCACAGATCGTCGGCTTAGGCATTGCACCAACAATTTGTCCTCTTTGAACTCTGGTATAATCCCCATAATGTTGTGTTCATTGCAATATTTTGAACAAAACTGTGCTCTTACCTGCTAATTGAACCTTCACACTCTGCTCTTACTGCTACAATTAATGAAGACTGACCACCAGGCTGCTCCAATTTAGACATGAATCCTCCCACTACAATGACAGGTGTTTCAGTTTCATTTAATCGCCCTGTAACTCTATTCTATATATATATATTCTTCATGATTAGATTCTGTTACAACAAATGTATTTATGGCATTAGTACTCCTGAAACAGATGAGTCTTCAGTCTGTGTTTGAAGACAGTGAGGGACTCAGCTGTCCGGAACCCCAGGAGAAGATCATTCCACAGTACAGCCTGGAACAGAAGAGTCTGGATGCATGTTTTCCTTGTGATTTCAGTGATGGTGGGTCAAGCTGTGCTGTACTTAAAGCAAAGGGCTCTTGGTACAGCATTCAGACTAATTCACTGCTGTCTATTAGATTAAATACATGTTCAGCTGTTCTTCACATTTCCTGTAGCATAAATGGACACAAGATGGCAGAAGAACTTTGGAAGTGAAGTCACACTGGTAGGGGAGAAAGTGAAACTGAACAAATCAGGTAAAGAGCATTAGAGCTGACTGGAACTCCTGAAGTTTCAGTAGCTCCGAAAGGATTCAACACAGGCGATTCAGCCACTCAAGAAAGAAGGGCCAAGAGGAACTGATAAATTGAACTTCAGTGAGAGATTCTTAGATCAGATGTTTGGTCGGTGTGGAGCTTCATCAAAAATTAATCATGGAGTCAATGAAGATAGTCCTGCTGACACTGAAGGAAATGCAGTGTGAAATGCAGGTCCATTGACCTCCTTAGATATATTCTATTTCCCAGCATAACGTGTAGTAAACATCTAAGCATCAGAATGATTAGATCTGTATCGTTAACTCCACCTGTTATCTGCTCTGTGTAGCTCAGCAGATTCTTTTATCCTTCTCTGTCAGAAGAGTTCTGAATCTCGCTCAGTTCTGATTCTTCAGGTTAAGCTACTCCTCCTTTAAAAAGCTATAAGATGCTTTTGTATCAGAGGCCAAAAACAGGGCTCGTGCAAAGCTTTGTCTTACTCTGATTCAATGTGGACGTACCTTTAATAATAACTTTTATACTTTTATTTACGTGTACACACAGCTGGTTGTATGCGTGTGTGTGTGTGTGTGTGTGTGTGTGTGTGTGTGTGTGTGTGTGTGTGTGTGTGTGTGTGATTGTGTGTGCGTGTGTGTGTGTGTGTGTGTGTGTCTGTGTGTGTGTGTGTGTGTGTGCGTGTGTGTGTGTGTGTGTTTGTGAGGCTTGGGGTGATGTGATTTCTGCTGCAATGTGTTCAACAGCAGGAGAAAATGGCCTGAATTTTCAACACATCAGCCAAGAGGTGACCCACCAGAGTGTAGTTCATGCAGTTCACCCTACGTTTCACAAATATCTCTCTTGGAGTCCGCAGTGATCTTAACCGTGATCCTATCAGTGTGGATCAGTTTCAATCCTGATGAAATCAGAGTATTGATTACAGAACTAAAAACACTTTTCTCATTCTCAGTGTCAATTAAGGGTTCCTTTTTTAACCCAGCAAGCGGTGTAAAAAGTCAGTGCAGATGATGAGCAGAGACACTCAGTCCATCAGATGACACTTATTATGATTCATGGAAACATATTACACTGTATTCATTCTATTCTTTTCATTCCATTCTGTGTGAAACATGTGTTTAGTGAGTTAAAATCACACCGACAGTCTAATGTACTGCTCTGATCTTCTGAGCTACATACCTATGAGGGATCCCATCTACCTTATAGGTTCATGACTGCTTGTCCAGAGGTCCAGCTATTTTTCCCAACACTACAGTGACCTGATATGGAGGCTTAGTATGAATCTGAGAACCCATATATCCTCACCTGATGAATCTCATCTAGTGGCACCCTGTTTGTCTACTGTAGCCTTTCACACTTTCTCCATTTTCTGACTAGACCAGCTCTATACAGGGTAGTTTTGGGTCAAAACCATTCTAACTTATAACTTGACCGCAAACCCACCAATCACTCATACCAGTACCTCTTACTCACTGCCTTAATAATAAAGTCAATGTTGCTCCTAAACTTAGCGAAGGGGTCAGTGTTGGTCCTGTGATGAATCCCCACTGTGGATTGTTTTATGGACAGCAATGGGAATCTTTTCCTTTAGGTTTTTAATATGATAAAATGACCAGTGATTAGAATTTTATATGTCTCCATGTTCACAGTTGCTCGTGACTCTGGTGTTCTCCTGTCTGAAGATCAGTTCAGTGCTCCATCTGTCTGCATTTCACCGATCCAGTCTCCCACTCGTGTAGACACAACTTCTGTATGAGCTGTTAAAACATGCTGGGATAACAATCAGCAGTGTCAATGTCATTATGCAAAAGACCTTCACCAAGGAACCAAGAACTAGCTAACACAACACTGAGGTGGTGGATGGCCACTTCCAGAAAGAAAAGTGCTTTTTGATAATCCTGAGGTTCTCTGTGATGACTGTACTGGAGTGAAGCAGCTCTGAAAGCTATCTGGATTACGATTAACCAAGGTTTCTGTAAATCTCATTTGGAGATCTCATTATAAATTCCGACTTAAGGGCCTGAGTTAATAATCCAGTGGAGAACCTGGGACTACATCTGCCACGGGCTAAGGGCCCCTGGAGCTCATTCTGCTGAGAGATGACCAGACATGATGACGTGTGTGGAGAGTTTTTACTGGGGCAGGATACAGGACTCACCACACTGTCTCTTTGGAAGTGGAAGTGGACAGAAGAAGGTGAGAGGTCAGATATACACAGGATACACTACGAGGTCACACTCAAGGTCAGGTTGAAAAAATCGACCTTTGATATACTCGGACTGGTCACATGGTATCTTCAGTGGACCATCTTTGCACCCCTGAAACAATGATGGGGCTGCCACTGACTGATTACTTTAAAAGAAATATTAATACAGTATATATATAGTTCGGATGAAATGTTCTTAAGATAACTATCAATAAAACTCATATTTCATCATATAAGCTCATCATTTGCCTCTCTGCTCCTTGAACTGACTGGAAGACACAGGCAGAGGTGCAGCAGATGATCCAAGACAGATTGAAGAGAAGATCAGTGAGGTTAAAGCTTGATCATTAGAGGCTGGGAGAAGTGGGTGGGCTATCATAAATGTTACAATGGTATTTCAATCTGCAGGTTGACTCTCATTTTGATTGATGTGGAAACTTGTTCTCCCATCAGAAAAACATAGAGAAAGAAAGAAACAGCAGACAGTGTGGAGATACTGGAGGCTCTGTGTGCTGCGATGAGAGATGCCAGGCTGAGCTGCTGGAGGTGATGGGAAAGAAAAGCAGCAGAGGCAGGCTGAAGAGTTCATTAAAAGAGCTGGAGCAGAGATCACTGAGCTGAAGAGGAAGAAACTTACTGAGCTGGAGCAGCTCTCTCACTGGACCCGCGTCCACCTCCTACAGGTCAGAGTCCTCTGTTTCACCAATAGTGATGCAGTCCAGCACAGGACAGCACTGCCCATGCTGAGGTTTCTCCTGTCTCCTGCTGTGCACAGCAGATTGACCCCGTCCCTCTGCAGCATCCGCACACCAAGAACTGGACTGGCGCGTCAGTGTTAAGACTCATCTGAGTGTGGAGAAATATAACGGACACTCTGTCTCTCGACTTCTGGCGTCTACAGAATGAAGAACTCAGTAAAACCCTAAATGAAAGATCAAGAGAATCAGGTGAGAAGCGTTGATATGAACATGTTTTTCCAAGCAGAAATCTGAAGCGAAAGAATCTGATTGGAATGCTGAATGAACTTTATTTGAATTTGCTTTGAGATAGACTCTTTAGAATCTAATAAGATAATATGATTTATTGTAATTAATCTCCAGCAGATCTGAAGAGAGTCAGCAGTATGCGGAATGCGGTGGATTTCTGATTTTTGAGCTTTTATAGTTTATGATTTTAAAATCGGCATCATCACATCACTGCAACACACATTTTATAAAAGTACAGTTAATTTAAATTTACACCTAAATAGATTTGAGGCCCTTTTAAGGATTGAGCTCAGTCTGATCCACTGGATGATAAGATTCATTTTATTACCTGCATATTCACCTATCACTCTGTGTTCCTCTCTCTGATGGACGTGACTCTGGATCACGATACAGCTTCTCCCTTTCTGGTCCTATAGATGATGGAAAACAAGTGAGATGTGGAGACACCAAACAGAAACTTCCTGACAATCCAAAGAGAGATTTGATTCATACATTGACATTGTAGGAAGAGGATTCTCCTCAGGAGATTTTTTACTATGAGGTGCAGGTCAGGGAGAACTGCAGTGGGATTTAGGGTAGTCAGGAGTCCATTAACAGGAGGGCTAAGACTGCACTCAGCCCGAGAATGGATGCTGGACTGTGATCCTGGGAAGAACCAGGCACTGCAGCTTGTGCTGATCCTCCAGTCTCCCTCAGAAGCCCCAGAAGGTGGGGGTGTTTGTGGATTATGAGGAGGGTCTGGTCTCCTTCTATGATGTGGAAGACAGGTCTCATATCTACTCTTTCACTGGTCAGTCTTTCACTGAGGTCCTCTATCCATTCTTCAGCCCCTGTATGAACCCAGCTCCACTGATCATCACACCCGTATCTAACACTCCATGAATATTCATCATTCATACCCAGTATTCTGAATTGGTCATTTTCAAATTGGTCATTTTCAGACATTTTTGAGCCAAATGTCAACATATACAAACATATGTGTAACATGAGGTCACCGGACAAAACAATAGGACCTTGTATGTTTAAGATGGTAGTAACTTTAGGTTCCTGCAGATGGGGTTGCAGGCCATGCAACCGGATTTATGGATCGATAAGAGGAGCTTCCGTCCATTTAATTAGTAGAAACTGGGTCACAAAAGGGATGTTGATGATTGGCAGTAATGGAGTGGTTGCATTTGTGCATCCCAAAGATGGAAATAGCTGATTTTAACGTAACATTGGACTGTCAATGTGTCTGTAATCAAGACAAAAGGTGATTTGGCATCGTATGAAATTCCACCCACACCGTGACACCTGACCCTCTGGATGTGTGACACATGACAAGTGACCACGGTGCCTCCACGTAGATTCATTGGTCACCTTCACTAAGACAACAGACCTCACTGAAAATGAAGATGATGAAGATGCCTTCTGGCACGATATTGGTAACATCATTTTTTTTATATGTACTGTATTTTCTTAACAATCACAAATATATGTATGTGCTTTATATTAAACAGCTTCAATAAATGATACTAACATGTCTAGTATATATGATTTATTATAGACAGGCAGACGTATCTGGGTTAACCTCGGCCTGATGGCTCATGATCCAGCCTTGTAACTGGAAGGTTGCTGGTTTGGTTCCCTTGTCTTTGAACAATGCATGGACAGGTGGAGTAAAGTGAGGATAAGGGACAGGGGGTCCATAGGCACATTTAAAATGATGTGAGTTGGATTCATAAAAGCACATGTTGGAGTACACACACACACACACATATATATATATATATTTTTTTTTTTTTTTGCTCAGGACTATATATATATATATATATATATATATATATATATATATATATATATATATATAAACATTTTAGTCCTGAGCAAAAAAAATAATGAAATAAAAAAATACATATATTTATATAATTAAATGTTATTTATTTTTATTTATTTACAACAGTAAGCTCCTCAAAACCCTTGACCAAACAAAACGGACCACCTGAATGTATTATGAATATTGTAATGTTTTCATGTATATATCAGTGTAACGTTGCCGCTGAAAGATAATATCCCCGTGATTAAAGGAGTCAAAACGTTGCCGACGAGGATGGGATTCGAACCCACGCGTGCAGAGCACAATGGATTAGCAGTCCATCGCCTTAACCACTCGGCCACCTCGTCTCGCGCAGCCTGGCGGATCCGGCACTCTTAAAGGGGCCGCGACCGCGCTGCTCGGCCGATTCACACGCTTTAATCGGTGATGTATTATACACGAGACGTTATTCTGATTAGTAATAAAGCGATGTTGATAACCGCCGCGTCGGCCGGGTTTCAGGCCGGTTTGTTCCAGTATTTACGGTAAACAGTTAAAGCCCCCGCACACGTGGCCGCGTGAGCATGCGCAGTCCGGATGTGGCGGATCTTTCTCCAGGAGCGATGGATGGAGGTCTGAGGGCGATCGGCGGGTAGCAGGAGGTCGGGCAGGAGCGCGCACCTCGCTGGCTGGAGGAATGCATCTCCCCAAAAGGTGCTCGGTGTTTAAGGTGGTCCTGGGCGCCCTGCTCCTGGTGGCTCTGCTGCAGATCATCTACCTGTCCTTCCTGTCCAGGCTGCACGGGAGACAGCAGCGCTCCACCTACTCCGAGCTCTTCGGCTCCAGGAGGAACCTCCAGCTGGGGGACAAGATCTCCAAGAAGGAGCGTCTGAGGTTCTCCCTGTCCAGTGGAGGCATCTTCGACAGCAGTGGTCAGTACCGCATCTACAAGAACCTGATCAAAAGTGGCTTTTCCACCAATCAGAAGCCAGGCGCAGATCCGAGGTCCCACCACCTGGCCCTGGCCACACACACAACCATCAACAACCTCCACCACCTGGACTCCCTGCTGGAGCGCTGGCGCCACCCCTTGTCCATTGCCATATTTGCACATGGCCAGGATGTCAGGTTTGCCACAGCCCTGGTCTATGCCCTCAGCCTCTTCTGCCCACAGGTTCAGGAGCTGGTGGACTTCCATCTGGTCTGCCACTCTGAGGAAATGGCCAGCTTCCCAGAGCAGGACAGGGAACACTTTGCCGGACTCGAGGAGCAAGGGTGTCCCGGTGTGTTTGCCAAGCTGGAGTCCCACAGAGACGAGCGCAAGAACTATGCCATGGGAAGCAACGTCTCATACCCCAACAACCTCCTCCGCAATGTGGCACGGACGGGCACCGATGCCGCCTATGCCCTGGTTATCGACGTGGACATGGTGCCCAGTGCTGGCCTTCACCATCAGTTTGTCACAATGCTGATGAGGCATGAGCCGGCTCGGGACGAGGTCCTGGTCCTGCCCGCTTTCGAGATCAGGCACACTCGCAAAATGCCATCAACCAAGGCAGAGTTGGTGCAGCTGTATCAGGTGGGAGAGGTGAGGCCCTTCTATGAAGAACTGTGCCCACGGTGCCAGGCCCCCACCAACTACTCGCGATGGGTTAATCTGGCCACCAAAAGCTCGGGGCCCTTGGAGGTGGCCTACACGCTGAACTGGGTCGACCCATGGGAACCCTTCTACATTGGGGCCAAATCGGTGCCCCTGTATGATGAGAACTTCAAGCAATATGGCTTTAACCGCATCAGCCAGGTCAGTCTTCATTATATCGTGTGATGCTGATGAGCCATAACATTAAAACCACTTGCCTCATATTGTGTACACCCCCTCATGAAACATCTCCGACCCATTGAGGCATGGACTCTGCATGATGTAACCACGTGGTGCCCCGGGCACTGCTTACCCTTCGTCTGAGTACTTTCGGTACTGGTACTGACCAGTGCATATTGGGCCCGTGCAAGCCCAGTCAAGCACTAACTGCACATTTGCTGCCTAATATATTCACCACTTGGTTTTAATGTTATGGCTGATTGGTGGATATGCTCTTAAACAGTAACATCTGCTGAAATGTTCTCATCATTGCATGTCTGACCCACCTTCCTCCAAGGACACGGTCTTAAACGCTTCACTGGTGCTACCAGCCCTAGTCCTGCAGATCTGCCTTCCTGCAGTGTCTCGTTTCACGCCTGCTCCAGCTAATCAACCTCTTCTGAAGTTCAGTCAGATCCACTGGTGGACCCAGATCAGATTTCTGACTTGTGTAGTTTGGATCCAGATTGATTTTGGTGGTCTGCACAGCACAAAACCACATCCAATCCCATTTCTGAGAATTACAGTCAGATTTTTGTCCTTTGTCTGGAATGCTCAAATCGGATTCAGAGTGTCTGTTGCATGGTAGTTACTGAGGCCTACACCGTTACCACAGCAACCGTTGAAGATACCTGTGCATCTCAAAAATGAGAATATGGTCAAAATAGCTCATTAAATCTAGAATCTCAAAATATTAGAATATTGGAAAATTAAATTTGGAATAGATAATTAATCGCAGTATCAACTTTAAAACGAAAAAGCTTGAAATAAATGTAATGAATATGAAATAAAATTTTGTTTTGTGAATTAAATGATGATTTTTTTTTCCACAGTATTCAGAAATTTTCAGATGCACTTCTGACGTCTGGACACGTGAATCCCATCGAATCGGTTGCAAATATCCGTGTGAAAAGTCTTCTTAACAGAATGGCGTGTATATCCGTTACAGGAGATCCCTTCTGTTTTCAAAGCGATCCGTGAAGGACTGAACTGTAGATGAAGCTGTAGATTTGAAAACTTGTAATCGTTCTTTCTGGGATAAACAAAGAGCCTGTTAAATTACAGTCGTTCCCAACTTTTCAGTTGTGATTCCCGAATCTGGGAATGTCCATTCATCCCGTCGTCTGTTTTCTCACCCCTTTGTTCTGCAGGCCTGTGAGCTTCACATAGCAGGTTTCAGGTTCTCCGTGGTGAGCAATGCCTTCGTGGTGCACAGAGGCTTTAAGGTCCAGGGGGAGTTCCACAGCCGCAAGGACGAGGAGAACCGCAGAAACCGGGTGCTCTTCCGCAGCTTCAAAGAGGGCCTGAAGAGCAAGTACCCCAACTCCCCTCGCCGCTGCTGAGGCCTAAAGGCTGGTTTTTCATTCGTGGAGGTGAATCTGGGATGTTACATGGTGGTATCAAGTGAAAGATCAAAGCATCAGAGAAGTCGCTGGACTGGACTTGTGGTCCAGGTGCTCTGCATTCTCACTGGATCACATGATGCATTATTTGGACATGTGGTCAGGAGCAAGTCGATACAATTTGATGTTAGTGTTGAAATTTAAAGTACTGCCTGTTGAACTGTCTGAACATCTTGTACTACACTGGAGAACAGGGTCTTCATGCCTGTTTTGAACCTGAAAGCTTAACAGTGCCAGGGTTTTCGGAAGATTATCAAGGCCAAGCTTGGTACCATTACGCCACATTAAAAGCTCTGTCCAAAACATCTCCTCAACGTACGAAGACCTGCACATCTAATACAACCTAATTCGATTGATCTGCTCTGTTCATCTTCACTCCAATAGTCAGATCTTCTGCAGTATTTTTTTCAGATAAGCTGAATTATTCCAATTATTCATATTTAACACATCTCTCCAAATGAAAGCTTCATAGGAGATATGGGGGAAAAAAAACATCCAGACTCATTCTGGAGAATTTCTATTGGTCCATTCATCACTGAATCTGTTACACCACTTGAAGAACGTCCAGGTGCAAATTTGGCTGAAAGTGAAAAAATGGAGCAAAAAAATGGAGATGGCAGGTTTTTGCGTGGCAGCAGTGATCTGATCTGTGCTTGTTTGGTTCTGTATTAGAAGATCAGCGAGTTCAAAATCAGCTGTTACTGACGTTACGTTTGAGAGTCTTTGTTGAAGATCTTCTCAGAAATCTCAAAAACAGCATTTTCTTTCATCACTGTGGCTTAAAGCGAATGAAACACAGAAATCCAGCATCTACAGTGATTAGAATTCATCACAATAATAAAACTAAAGAGACTTTTAATGTGTTTTAACGTTTTAATGATTATAGCCTGTGTGATGGTTTACATGCTGAATTCAATTTTGAACCATTAAAGCTCGTCCACATTTTTTAGAAACACTAGTAAAGTGAGTGCATTAAGTTTCCCTTTTCAAAAATGTCTTTAATTTATTTAAATTCTTGAAGGTGAAGGATTTTTACAGTGTAATATTTTTGTAAAGGCTAACGAACAAAATGCAGATGTTTTGTTCCCTAAACTTACAAATCTTCCAATACCGGCTTAAATCCCACCGAATAACCTGCTAAACATTTAATAAACAGTTGCAGACACTGATCACTGGACCTCCCTGCTTAGCGCAGTAACTGGACACGGTAATAAGCTGAAAGTATGTACGGTGTGTTCCTGTGCACACGGGCAGGAACATCTGCAGCACCATATGCATTAAAATACAGGGCTTCTGATTTAATATACTGATGCAATATTTTTTGCAAAGCTATAAGATGATCTATTGTAATTCAATTTTAGGACGAAATAGAACGAAAACGTTCATTAAAAAAAATCCATAATGTGCACCGAGGAAGGATGGAGTGTCAGAAAGCATCATCTCGTGAGACACATCCATATTTACTCACAGAGCAGAGTTTGTCCAGACGTGGAAGGAGTCACTTTTGTCATTAATCGAGAAAACTATGGCTGAATGTGACCTCGACTGCTCTCTTCCCGAAGTCTGTTTACATTTCTAAATCGTATTGCTGTTGATTGGAACCTTTAAAAGGGGGGGTGATGGAGTATGATGGAGTATGATGGAGTGATCATATAAGGACACGCTGTGGGACGTGTGTAACGGGGGTGTGTATATTTTGGCCTGTGTTCTGGATAGAAGGACAGTTATCGTGTGGAAGTGTGGACGTTAAACCTGGGTGGTGTGTTTTAATGGGCATTGAAACCATTTCTGTTCATGGAAGTGCAGGTTCTGTTAAAATCTGTCTGGGATTTAAAGCTAGAACCTGTCTGTGGAGTTTGGACTGATTTTCTAAAGCCTACATTTTGTCATGTCCCAATATTTCATTTCAGTCCTCCAGGAATCTGCATGACTCTCGGTCGCGTGTTCCGTGTGCGTTTTACTGTGTGTTTTCTGTTGCAGATACAGTATTTTTCCGTTGATGTATCGGCTGATGATGTGTGTAAGTTTGTGGAAATGTGTAAAAATACTCCCTACGATCCTGTGAAGCAACGGCTGAGCAGAAAGCACAACGACAAATGCTGAAGGTGTGTTTGAGAAAAGCAGTCGACGCTCCCGGCGTGTTTGTCGCTGTGCTTTTCTCTCCGTTTGTCTTCACCTTGAAAAGCCCTTCTGGACGGAGTTTGTCAGGTGATCATATATTTCATATGTTTATCGAACTGACAGTTATATATTTATAAGTATTTCAACATTTAGGCATCGTTTCAACCTTATTACTGTGGGCTTTTGTTGGCTTTTGGTTTATTTTTGATATGTTTCTAAAGTGAACACAGGATGTTTTATTGCCCTGACAGTCAATAAATATTGTTTGAGTGCTGTTTTCCGAAATCCCAAGATTTTCCTTTGGCCCTGTGAGATTTAGAGTCAATTTAGAGGCAATTGAGGAACCATGCATTTTTATATATATATATTATATTATAATATATATATATTATACCCTGTAGGTCAGGACCCTACAGGACCACCACAGAGCAGGTGGCATATTGAAAACTTACCATTTCAAAACTTCATTTGGTATAATATTACATAAATAATATGAAAATGAAAATAAAATTAAAGGTTATTATTGGAACTGTATATCCAAGCCAAGAATCACTATGTTAGAATTGAATTATATATTTTTAAAAAATTATAGTGAAGTTATGGGACTGAAGAGCAGAGCCATAAATCTATGGTATTAACATACATTTCTTCACATAAATAAAAAAACAAAGGACATGTAGTACAACAGTCAACCACCGGAGGGCGATAGTGGCACAGGAGGTATTTCAGTAGCTGGGGGTGCAGTGGGCAGGTGGTTGGAGGGGTGGGTGGTCAGAGTCCAGCACACTTGACTGCTTTCCTCCTCTAACAGACAAGGCAGTTAACAGGTGCCTGGAATCAAGTGGGCTTTAGCAGGAAAAGCACGAAAGTGTGCAGGTATCTGGCCCTCCAGGACGAGAGCTGCACACACCTGCATGACTGTCAGCACTCAACTGCCCATCACTGCCCTCCCTGATGATGGAGATACTAACGAATGTCACCAACACAACCCGACTGAATTCCCCCCGTAATGTGACGTCGGACACATGCTGGTGCTTTATACACTCTCTTAACCAAATGGTCAGTGACACCCGAGTCACATATCCCATTAGTAGCTCTTATTGGCTGAGAAATCTGAGTGACAGCCAGAATATATGCCAGTGGACTACCGGAGGACACAGCAGTGGACCGACACCAGGCAGGGCAGCGAGCAGCAGCATACTGACTAATCTTGTAAGTGTGGTCTGCTGTTGCACTGTCCTGCAGGTCAGGTGTGTTTACGTTCAGCGTAAAGCCAAATACGTCAGTGCTGTGTTCTTACACCGGACAGTCAGTGCACAACCGCGTACCACTTCAGTGCAGACTTCATCCGGTAGAGGCTGAACAGTCACTTCTTGAAGGGTTGGAAAAAGGAAAACTGGGTAAACGTCACAATACGAGCCACATTGACCAGGATCAACTGGGTCAGGACATCTACTAAACATCAGCCAGGTCTTGTGCATTGTGGCCTCTATGCGATGGTCAGTACCTACCAAAAGTGCTTCAAGGGTGGACAAGAAATGGACAGTGTCACTCAAGGCTTAGTGATGCCTGTGAATGTCCCATCTCACAACTGGGGTCCCGCTGTTGCGAAATGGGGTCCAGTTTGAGAACGATTTATTTAATGGACATAACACTGCCGTAATTTATCTCCATGACGAAGTTTCGACCTAATTGTTGGCTCTTATTTCAGCAATGATGATGTAAATGCTGGTGATGTTGGACAACTAAATGCGCTTCAGAAATCAAACTGACTTGACTACATGCTGTTGCACAGACACCGCCGGTCATAATCATTACCACCCACTGCAGTGTCCACTGTGGCTGGGAATGCCTTCTATAATGTTAAATGAAAATGGAACATACCAATCATCTGGAACCCACTAACTGATGTCACGTCACCATGTGTTCATCCTCAGAGAGCACCCTACCCCTTATTGGGGTGTGGGTGGTCCCAAGTCTTCCCCCGAGGCAGTGCCACCATAATCAATTTACATATCCCATGACTTTTGGCACGTCGGTGTAAGCTCTCAGATCAGACGATATAAAGCGCATACGAGAAAGAAAGCATCGAGGAGGAAGAGGAGGAAGAGGAGGAAGAGGAGGAAGAGGAGGACAGTCAACGGAGAGCAAAATAATGTAAATGATTGAATATAGAAAATAAGTGTCAGATATTCGTATTAGATCACATATTGTTATTATTAGATCATAATAATTATTAAATTATTAGATAATGTTATGATGTGTATCATGTCTGTAGGTCATTCTGATTAATTAAACTAATTAAAATAAATTATATATATAATGTACATAATAATGTGTGTATAATATATGGAATAAAATATATAATTCAATAATTATGTAAATAATACAAAAAAAAAAACAGCTACACTGCATAATAAGTTATGGAATTAATAAGGATAGACAGAATAGGAGGAGAAAACAGAGAAATTAAAGAGGAGTGTATGATCTGATAGAGCTGGCCTTCACTGGGCTGCAGGGTGTCAGCTGGACACGTGTGTGTCAAGGCACCTGGTTATGCAGTGATTAGCCCACTCTGATCAGATCTGCTTTAACAAGGCTGGCAGCATCCACACACACACACACACACACACACACACACACACACACACACACAGAGATTGAGTGCATCTGGGGTAATGGGACAAGTGTGGAAATATTTCACAAACTAATGCTCAGAACCTGAGATCCGTATCATGGAGTCTCTCAGAATGGCAGCAGGTCATCATTAGTGATGAGTCCTGCTATTGTCTTGATAGAGATGAACAACTGATTTTCTCCTCATCTCCAGATCTGTCCCTGATTGAAAATGTGTGGGACGCTATTGGACGCTCTATCAACACTCCACCCCTACCACACCATCTGCAGAACTGAGTGAGAACATTCAAGCTGCATGGGATGGATCATCACAGGACACCATTAGGAACCTCTACACCTCCATGCAGAGACGTCTGGCGTGTTGCGTTAAACCCGACGCCGTCCTGAGAGACACCACTTCTGTATGAGTAGATCAATAAATATTGATCAGATCAGACTACAGTTAGAATCAGTTATTGATTCTGATCACCTTCATCTTCCTTCTTGGTGCAACTATTTTTGATGATGACAGCATGTATGCAGTAAGTTGTGCAAATCACACACACGTTAAATAAGGTTTTATTCATGTACGAGGTGATGTTTGAACTGTTCCTGACCTGCAGAAGCTGTCAGGCTGTCAGTGTCGTCGGATCTTAAGTTTTGACTAAAAGACAGAACACCTCTAGCAATGCTACTGCATTCAATTTTCTAAAGCTTGGCACTTCTCAAGTGGAAACCAACCACAAATGGCTGGACCTGTGGGCAGCGGGCAGTGAAGACACTTCCAGTGGAAGTCAGTGTAAAGTCATTTAAACCCAGTTCTTACTGGTCAGTTCATCATGCAATTATTACACAATGCAAAGAACAACGGAAGAAGCCAGATGAATATGTCAGAGACTTCTTTTAATACGTCCTAGATCATCACCTACTCACCTCTTTCTGTCTTCATCTAACCCCACAACCCCACCCCACCCCACCCCACCCACACCATTTAGGACTGGGACCAGAAGGTGTGTGTTGTGTAGGGGTGGATGGAGGGGGTTAGGGTGGCTGGTGTGGATAAGGAGCCTTATTAAGCAGGTTTGGTGAGGCAAAGTGGGGTTTATCCTGGCAGCTTTGGGGAGCAAGGCTTATTTGGGTCACAGAGCTTTACGACACAAGCAATTAGCGGCGGCCTCCCCCTGGATACTAGCAGGAGGCGGCCAGCCTTCAGATTAGTAGCCCTGAGTGCAGGGGAGGGGAGCTGTGCCCTCGGATGGCGGTCTCGGCCGGCTGGGACCTTTTAAGCAGGGTTTGGGTCAGTTTCATGGTTCAGTGAACTGATCAAAGGTTCTAGGAAACAATACATAACATCAGGTATAGACGAACAAAGCCCTTTTAAGTGTTAAATCTCAACTACCTGTAAACAACAACGAGTGTTTGCTTTAATTAAAGTGCCTAACAAGGCCAGCAGCAATTCCGCGAAATGGAAATCCCATTGGATCCAGGCTATTAACCAGATCTTTACGGTGACATGTTTAAAGATGTTTGGATCTTCTCTGGGATGACACACATTCCTTAATGAACGAAGAGAAGGAAAAGTCAATACTCCTCCTAGCAAGCATTTGCCAAAGTGAAAAGCAAGGTCTAATCACTGTAATAGCATGGATATTGAATAAAAGTATTGGGACACATGGGTTGGGACGTCCCCCCACCCCATCGTCATCATCATTCCAGAGAACACAGTTCCACTGCTCCACAGCTCAGTGCTGGGGGGTTTATTCCTGGTTTATGTTTATCTGCTCCAGAGAGTCCTGTTCTACCAGCAATACTCTACAGGGACTAGACAAGCTGTGTGTGCATTTGCACATCTGTAATAGGTACAACTTAAAGCAGCTGAATGCATTCATTAGAAGGGGTGTCCACAAACATTTGGACACGATAAAACACAGCAGTACATGTACATTTATCATGTTTTGCAAAATCAAATCGTGCATTTGGACTAAAGTAGCTATTCATATTCAACCGATGTGTGACGTGTGGTGAGTATCGCGTTGAATGTCGTTCAGCCAATCAGAATTCAGATCTGGAACGAATGGATGTAACGCTAATGGACGGATTTCCCGTGAATATCAACATCGCCTTGATACTCGACAACAGTCACTCGCAGCTAAACGGTGTGTGATTGTGATTTGAGACGAGGTTTCAAGCAGGGATTTGTGTTTGTTTGCTAAATGGCTCCCCAGTGTACGACTAATTGATGGTAACACATCCACAGCATGAGCCATGCTGGACAGATCAAGCCTTCACCATAATCCATTAGTAAACAGGTCAAGGAGGCCCACACCTACAGAAACGCTTTTATTGACTTGAATGAATCTAACACATCACGCAGGACTTGAATACCTGCTTTAAAACCAGTGACGGTTAAGAAATGGCTTGGAATATATGTCTTCATTGTCTTGAGGCTCAGGCGTCCACAACCCGTCCGATTGGAAAGCTCAGGGCAGACATTTCCAGACAAAGACTGATCTGTGGGAGGAGTCAGTGCAGAGCCTTTTGAATTAAGAAAATGGGATATGATACACATATCAGAACGAACTACAGGAAGGATGATCATCCAAACATCTGAAATGCAGGCAGCTCTCAGTATCCTAGGACCTCCTGAAATGAATCATGTCTGGCACGTGTGACTGTCTGAAGACTTTTGTCATTTGTTGGCAAATAAAATACATCAAACTATGAAAACGTCCCACGGATTGGCTTGTTGTGGGGGCAGCTGTGGCCTGGTGTAGCCTGGAAGGTTGCTGGTTCGATTCCCTGAACTGGCAGAGCATGACTGAACGGCCTTTGAGCTGCTTCCCGGGTGCTGTGGGTAGGGATGCCCACCGCTCCGGGCACGTGTGTTTTAGTGCTTTTCCAAACCCTTCTGTAAAGTTGAGACCCCTGAATATTGTACTGCGCTATAAAATCTCTCTGTCCTTAAAACCACACAAAAAAAAGATCAAATATAAATGTTTATATTTAGACGTATGACTTCACAGGTTATATAAATAACAGAGAAACAGAAACTAAAAGTATAACGTGAGCTGATGTCGTCCTGGTTTAACTGGACGGTTGATGTTGTTTCCTAGACGAAATCCACTCAAAGCCTCCACTCGTACCACAATGTCACATCAATCTAATCATAGCTTATTAAATCAGTGAGGCATTAAAAAGCTGACCACTCTCTACACCACCTTCTCCTTAATCACACTCAGTGGGAAGCTGCCAGACGCAGTCAAAACATTCAGCATTATCTTGTGATCATTACACGCAATGGTGATGACACTGAGACATCTCCCCGGTTACTTATAGACTCAACCCTATTACTCTTTACTCTTCGCCATCCGTCTTACTTAATCAAGCCACAGCTTAGAGGCCACCCATGCCAGCTCTGGAGCGGATTACCTGTCTGTGCTGGAAGAAGAGAATCAAAGCCGCAGCAAACAGAGAGGCACGCATATCACTGGGCCAGTAAGTCGTGTGGGCTTGGACAACCTAGCAGCCTGTGGTTTAAACCCATCCCACTAAGGTGCTACACTCCCGGACAGCTCTAATGAGAGGCGACAATTTGGATGGAGAGAGAGAGAGAGAGAGAGAGAGAGAGAGAGAGAGAGAGAGAGAGAATGAGAGAGGAGAGAAAGTGTCAGAGAGACAGTTTGAGAGAGAGAGGAGAGAGAGAGAGAGAAGAGAAGTGAGAGAGGGAGACAGAGGAGAGAAGAGAGAGAAGACAGAGAGAGAAAGAGAGGGGAGAGTGAGAGGAGAGACAGAGAAGAGAGAAGTGAGAGGGAGACAGAGAAGAGAGAAGACAGAGAGAGAGAAGAGAGGAGAGTGAGAGAGAGAGGAGAGAGAGAAGGAGAGAGAAGAGAGAGAGAGAGAGGAGACAGAGAGAGAAGAGAGAAGTGAGAGGGAGACAGAGAGAAAGAGAAGACAGAGAGAGAGAAGGAGAGAGAGAGGGGAGAGAGAGAGAAGACAGAGAGAGAAGTGAGAGGAGACAGAGAGAGAAGACAGAGGAGGCGAGGCGAGAGGAGAGAGAGAGAGAGAGAGGAGAGAGGGAGAGAGAGATTTTACTTAATCATCACTTTAATTTGGTCTGCATGATAATAAACCAGACATCAATAACACCGCATGACCTACTGTGTGTCAGATGTGATAAAGAGTGAATTAGTATCATTCTGGAATTCTGATTACTTTTCCGATTCATCGGGATAGATTGGATATACCGTGGTGTTTGAAGGTTGACCTTTGGCCATTTTAGGATGGTCTAAGTTTGTGCATAAACTGGACCTAAAAGGAGAACCAAATCAAACAAATGAGGGACCACATGACAAAAACATCACGGAAACAGTACAAATGTCACTAAATACAGGTTATCCCCCATGTTTACACGTGATTTACTAACACAACCCAGACACTCAGACTCAGAAATCCAATTTTATTTTCTGAACCTTCTGAAGCTCAAGCTAAACCTAACCCTAAACCTAACTATAGTACAGTGTGAAATTCCCCTTTTTCCATTCATTCATTCATTCTTTTTTAAGAGAGGAGATGCATTATGAGCCGTAATGTATATAAAAAACCTGTGGGTCCAAATCATGTAAATGTTCTTCAGTTGTTGGTGTATAATTTAGTCATAAACTCTGATCAATTATGACCACCTCCTTGTTTCTGTGCTCACTGTCCATTTGATTAGCTCTTGGTAGACCAGACTGTAGTTCATCTGTTTCTCTACAGACTTTATTCTCCTTCTTTCATCCTGATCTTCAATGATCAGGACCCCACAGGACCACCGCAGAGCAGTTATTATGTGGGTGGTGGGTCACCCACATAATAACTGCTCTGTGATGGTGACACACCACCCATATAACAACTGCTCTGTGGTGGTGACACACCACCCACAATACTGCTCTGTGGTGGTCCTGTGTGGTCCTGAGTATTAAAGAATGGCGAGTATGCAGAGAATCAAATGGGCTACAGTCTTTGATTATAGAACTACGACTACAAGTGCTCCTTGACATGGACAGTGAAGGACAGTGAAGGACAGTGAAGGACAGTGAATGACAGTGAAGGACAGTGAATGACAGTGAAAGACAGTGAAGGACAGTGAAGGACAGTGAAGGACAGTGAAGGACAGTGAATGACAGTGAAGGACAGTGAAGGACAGTGAAGGACAGTGAATGCAGAATAATCATAATGTTATGGTTGATCAGTGTATGTATGTATTATTGGAGAGAGCATGAAGATGTTCCATAATTTCCATGTTTAAACTCACAGATTTCCAATATTATACTTTCCAAACTTATACTTATGCAGGTTGAGCATCAGCCCCGCCCCCTCTCTCTGATCAGTCAGAGTCTGTATGCAGGTTGATCATCAGCCCCGCCCCCTCTCTCTGATCAGTCAGAGTCTGTATGCAGGTTGAGTATGTACACGTGGACAGAGCAGTAAACATGCACTGATAGGGTAAGTCTGTAGTTTGTTATGATGTGTATCATGTGTGTAAGTTACTCTGATCCTGAGTTATGAAGTTTAGAAAACAACCTGCAAAATGCAGATGGAGAGTCCTGAGAGTCGAAGAAGCCACATTTAATTTATGAAACAGTAATGTTGCCCAGGTTTGGTCCCTACTGAGGACTGGTCATTATTGTGATGCAGGACAAGAGGCCTCAACGACAATACCATCCTATGACCATTTATGCAGACCAACAAGATCTCCAGATCTCCAGCTTGCATTACTCACATCATCCATGGAGCAACAGGCCAGTCTTTACACTGAGCATGTTCGTATCTCATTTATACTATCTGTGAGAATTCCACTCATTCAGATTAGTAACCTTCACGTCCTACGCTGGAGTAAGCTCATCTTCTAACCATCAGAGAACATGACCATCCTCAATTTCAGGATATGCTTTCAAACCAGGCTCAGGTGAACACAAGTTGCCTCCTTTACTCACTAATTCCTGTGGCCGAACTGCTTTCTTCCTTACGTCAGGGCAGGCTTCTTATGGTGGACCAGAAGAAGGAGGATGGAAGTCACAGGAGCAGGTATTAATGGGTATTAAAGTATTAGGTGAGAATAAGTCCTTCTACTAAGCCCTTTAGCATTCCTAAACAACTCCAAAAACACCTGCTCTGTTCTATCATATCACCTCTAAGTCCATCCAAAGTCTTCTTTCTTTAATATCTAATAAGCCTCCGTAAATATTACAGCTGGTGTTTCATCGTCCGATATCATTTGAAAAGAAAAGAAGTGAGAACCTCTGTGGAAAGAAGTTCAGATGTTGTATGCGAACGCGTTCCGATCAATTTAAAGTCACCTCAACTCACACTTTGGGCTCAGGAATCTAAACAAACCACTTGCCGCTCTCAGGCCTTCACATTTGAAGCCCGTAAGCATGCCACAGGCCGACAGTCCGACCCCCCCCCCCTGCTCTCTTACATCAAGCCATCTTAACGTGTCAAAGGCGAGCTGCCATGGCCATCTTGCACACAAACAAACAGGCATGATCTCCCTCACACTCCTTTTTTTTCGAGAAGACAGGAGGCTTAGATCGGCTTGTTCAGGTCACGCTTCTGTAAGCTGCTCCAAACTCCAGGCTATGATATAGTCGCCTGCTATTCTTTAAATCAAATAATCTTTCATTTTGTTTAACTTTAGGTTAGACACACATCGTCACCGTCACAACCTTGTATCTCCATTGTTTCCATTATTTCACTTTTTGTCATTTTAATCCTGTTCAACGTTTTAGGATAAATGCACCAACCAGCACAATTCCTAAGTGTTTTTTGAATGTAATTCTCTGGGAAAAATGATAAAACATAGCATATTACAGGTGGCACAACGGGCTGAATTGTGAGGTCAGGTTACTGTCTGACAGGAGTTTGGTGTGTCCTCGCGAGTTTCCTCCCGATTCTGTCATAGAAACAGCTTGTGTACATAGGGTCGTCATCTTGCTGCAGGACCCACAGTCTCACAGACTCATCGTTCCAGCAATGATAACACCAGGTGTAGCAAAACAGGCCCAAATCTTGATACTACCACCACTGTGTTTCACAGATGGGAAAAGGTTTGTATGCTGGAATGCAGGGTTTTCCTTTACCCAAACGTAGCATGTCTCATTTGAACATTAGCATTAGCCGATGGGTGACCTTACATGCCCTGCTTTTGGTGTGATCTTTGCCGATTGACCACCGCTAGTGAGGGAAATAATGGTCTTCAGTCAGTGTAGGTTGGTTCTCTGGAAACATTTCAAGGCCAACTGTACACGGAAGACCAAGGAAGAAACAAAGAAGGGTTCCTCTCTACATCTACATACAAATAAATCCGAACACGTCGGTCAGGTTGGGTTCCTGAGCTCCTGACCATGTATGGATTTGTTCCGTTGCACAGCAGCTCACCTGGTTTACTTTAACGACGGAGTGATTCGATGAATAAGGAGTTGGCGGAGAACTATGAATACTGGGTTTCCTCAAAATGGAATATAACATCCCAAAATCCCAGACTTCCCGTGGTCTTCCCCGCACAATGCTGTCCAAACCCACCGTAACCCTGGACTGCTCCTCCTCCCTCTTCTCCTTCTCCCAATATTTGTTTCTGTGTATTTACTAGTCTTAGTTCTGCTTACCGTGCTGTCTAAGCTTATCTTCTCTAAAGCACTTCACCTTTTCTTTTCCATGTTGTAACAATAGCAGGGGAAGTGGAGCAGTGGCTTTAGCGGGGGGATGCCCTTCACTGCGGTCTGAGAGGAGTCCGCCATTCAATTGCAAACGAGTTTGTGATGAGCTATTTGCAAAGCATTGCGGTGTGTTTGTGTGTCAGTGTTGTGACTGTGTGTGTGTGTGTGTGTGCGTTGGTGTGTGTGAGAGTTTCAAATTGTGTGAGTCTCTTGTCTGCAGAATAGGAGGAGGCTGGATGATAAGGAGATAACACTAATTAGTTCTCCTCCCTATTGCTTGTTAATTGTGCCTGTGTGGATATCTGGGCCTGTGGTAATACCCCTATAACCACCCCTCCTCCCCCAACGACACCCCCTGCCTTGCCTGTTGGCAATATTAACAGCTCATTTTTAAGCAGGAGGACCTGAATTTAAGCCTAATTAATTATGCCAAGTGGGGTTTCATAGCGAAGGCTGGGGGGGTTCAAATCTGGCTAAATCATTCAATGTAAACAATGCCGTCTTAGGAAATACACAAACACCACCGTAACAATGACTTGCTCAGGGCAGGGTACGATAACACATCCGCTGACATCTGCTCGAAGCCTCTTGTGAACACACCCTACAACGATCACAGTCACAAATCCGAGATCTTCAGTTTGAGCAACTGGATTTTAGGGAATAAGCATGTTTATTTGTTTGTCTACCCGTCCCACCCACTCTGCGACGAGGCTGGTCTACAGTTGACTTGTCCTTAAACCAAAATATAATGAATATAGAATATATTTCTGTATATTTAACAGTATAATCTTAGTAACAAACCGTGCTGATTCAATTCCATCCAAACCCTTATGGTTTAAGTCCCGTACGTGCTTTAGATCTGTCTCAAAATGTAATGATGAATAGAATTGACCTGTAGAAATGCGCCAATATACATCTATAGCTATAACTCAGTGTAATTACAGATATAATAAAAGCTGCTTTCTGGCATTTTACGATACGTGCATTTTCACAGCATTGAAATGGTCTGTGACTTAAATCGAGTTGAGCATAATTCAACACGATGATGGACAGATATAGATACTAAAACTACTGCAAACCCCAATGAATTTATAATAAATTCATTAATAAAACCCTCAAATAATCTCAGATTTCACTGCAAGAGGTGTTATACATATAACACTACGACACATATGTGCACTGTGCTTTTCAGGCACGGTTCGGAAAAGTCCCCGAACCTTTTGAATGCACGAGCACAGAGAGTGGAGCAGTGTGCAGGTGATGTTTATTAAATGTAATATTTGGGTTACGGGGTGCCGTTCCTCTCTCGGGCAGAGTGACCGTTCGGCAAAGACAAAAACATTGTCATGAAAGTGATTTCACTCTGATCTGTTAAAACTAGACTTATCGACATGAGTATATATCCACAAATCAATAAAAGCATGACCTTATCCCCCGCCCCCACCTCCTGCACACACACACACACACACACACACACACACACACACACACACACACACACACACACACACACACACACACAGTCATGTTCATCTTATGATTTATCTCATTGTAGCAGCTTGGGAGCAGTTAAGCAGATTTGGACTCAGTCTGCTCTTCTCAAACTGCTAAAGAGATTGAAGCTGTGTGTGTGTGTGTGTGTGTGTGTGTGTGTGTGTGTGTGTGTGTGTGTGTGAAATGTTGAAGATAAAGTGTCTGAGAATCAGATTAATAACGAAAATGATCTTCTGAGCTCTTTTCTCTCGTCCTGTGTGTGCAACAGTTCACTGAAGCATGCCCCCCCCCACTACCACACACACACACACACACACACACACACACACACACACATTATTGTATATATATATATATATATATATATATAATCTGTAGTTTTCATTCTGTAGTTGCCATTTGTAAAAGGAATCATGTGATATAGGTTGTTAATTACTATATATAACAATGTAATTAAACAGTTATAACTACAATTATAATAGTTTTTCTTTCCAGCCCCCAATTTAATATTAAACCTACTATATTGATCTAGTGATATACAGTTATTTATCTTTATATAATTATATGGATATATGGTTTTAACTACAGCTATAATACAGTTTCTGAACTATAATAAGTACATTTTCACGTCTTAAATCATAATTAACTTACATAATTAAAGTCAAACAATTAAAAAATATATACAAATATAACTTTTTTTAAACTTTAAAGTTCACTTTTACAAACTGAAATGTGAATCTTATTCTTCATGATGTTTGAAATTCCAGCATTTGGTGAGCAAAGTTCAACTCATTTGGTGACGAGATGAAAGCCAGCAGCTCAGTTTCCACAGGACCTCATTCTCAGCGTCTGAGCGAGTGTCTGATAGGCTGGATATTCATTAAGAGTGTCCGTAAGATGCAGCACAAATCTGGACAAACGCATAAAGTCCGCCTTCTCTCAAAACCAACAAACGAGGTTTAATCACCAAAAGCCGTAAGCTCGGCCTAGAGCGTGACCCTTTACCTGACTGCGAACCTGATGTGCCTGCAGCCATATGGAATCCCGTCGATGAAGATTTTCCTGCGATTTACTGTCTGTGCTTTTCACTAAGCTCCATTAGGCAGACAGAGAGACAGAGATCCACTGGAGTTTTATCGGAACAGAAAATATATTTCATATGCATTTTTATTCACGTGTGGTTTAACAGTTTTTATTAAACTACGAGACGAAAGAAAAGAAGCTGAAAAACTGCAGTTGGAAGATGATGGAGGCACAACTGCGGTGTAGAACTCAGTAGTCACATGATGACTTTTGTCAGCAACTTTAATTTCTACATGAATAATATATATAAAGTTTGTTAAATTTGTTTAAATTTCGAATTTTTGTAATATCTTTATTTTTATAGAATTAATTTTATATTGTTAGGAAGTCCAATGACAATTTGTTGAACTTATTTCAATCATTTTTCAGGATTTAATGCTTAAAACAAGCAAAAACGATCCATCAGTAGAATAAGACAAACTTCATATAACTGCTTAAGAGAAAATATATAATTAAACCTGGAGTTCTCATCTAAGTTCTCCTTCAACACTGGATTCATCTCAGCAGGTCATTATGAAGCCCTTGATGAGCAGGGTCAGGTGAACCCAGTGTAGAAACCGAGGAGCTGAGGAAACAGGGTGAGGGTGGTGTGTGTACAACCCCATTAATCATCTCCATGCTTGCTGTGAGGAGCTTAGAGGGGTCCAGTGTATAAAATACCTGTTTGTTTAACCGTGCAGAGACAGACGCTCCCCTTAAACCGGATTAATAGCAATATGACTCGCTGCTGCACTGATTAGTGCTGCTGGACCTCACGGACAGCAGAGCGAGACGGGCAAGGCAGGACATGCAGAGAGGGGCAGTGTCGAGAACTTGGTCAGGGGGAGCGGTGGGGGCCGATCATCAGCTGCACGGCACGATAAGCTTTAGGCTGCGTTAGAAAAGAACACCGTTTGAAAATGTATGAGGACTGTTGATCAGAATACACGTTCCATCATATCTGCATTAGATGTGTGAAGAACAGAGCTGTAGATGTTTGGGAGGAAAATGACCAGCAAACTTCGCCTGTGGATGATCAAGGAGGATCATTTTATACTTACTTTAAGACCATTTAGGCCACTGATAAAATAATAATATCATGAGTTACAATGAACTTTTACTTATGAATATTCAGAAACGCGAATGTTTAAATATCTTAAATAAATAAAATAGGAATTAAAAAAGTTTGGCACAGCATCTCGATCATCTTAATGAACCCTCATAAACATAAATAAACATGGGCAACATGGAGGTGAGCAAAAATAATTGAGGTCTAAATATTGTACAATAAGTTGATCACATAAAATACCGTCAAATAAAGGCCATTTTTATTATTAATATTTGTTTGTTATTGTGAGATAAAGCTCAGATGGACTCCATCTACTGTAAATCCTGTTCTGCTGGTTAATGTAACGTGTGCTGTGTGCTTTATATCTGTAGCACTGAGCTCGGACAGGCTCCTTACCCACCGGGAGGGTGGGCTTCACTCTGAGTCAGGTGGTTGTAGGAGTTCTGCGGAGCTCCTGTTTGGAATGTTCCTCCACAGTGTTCTTCATCAGTCAATAGAGACGTACTACAGGACTTTGTTACATTATTAAAAATGAATTAAAAAAACACAATAAAAAGGCAGATTTTTAGCGATGAACACCGGTATTTGACACAACACCGTGAATCATACCGTCAAAGTACTGATTTACAGTTAATATTGCTCTGATAAGGCTGGAGTTATGTGCCCTTTCTTGTCTTTGTTGTTTGTGGTGCTGCCGTAACAATACATATAGATTGGACACCAAATCAAAGGCTGGATCATAAATCACAGAGCACTGCTGACCGCTGCCACGTCCCGTTTATATCTATGGATCAAACCAATTAAATAACCTGGTTGTTAGGAATGCTGGCAGTTAATATATTCCCAAGCTTAGGGCCTAACAATCTGATCAGCCAGTCACCTCAGTGCTCACACTCCCCCCCACTAAGAGCTCATAATCCCTCTCAAAACAAGCACAGAGATGCTAATTGCATCCCACTATAAATACGCTTGACTTCTGGTCTTCCTTCTTTACTCGAAGAGAGGCTGGCAGGACAAACACTCTGTTCTCCTGAGAAATCGCACGGCCAATTATATAACACCTAAACGCTCCCAGCAGGATTTTGAACGGTGTAACACTTTCTTATAATCGACTCAACTCGAGTAATCCACTCCAACTATTTTTTTTTTTGCGGCACAGCCACTTAAGCTTGTGTTTGGGAGAAGATGCACAGAGCGCTCTAGGGCCTCTCGTTGGTTCTCTTTGGGAGCGCTCTAGACCGAACACGCCGCTCAACCATGTTCCCCCTGCCGATGTTCACACCAGATCAGGTGGCTCGAGTGTGTGAAAACCTGGAGGAGACGGGCGATATGGAGCGGCTGGGACGCTTCCTCTGGTCCCTGCCTGCAGCGGTCCCAGGGGCAGCTGGAGAGGCCCTCAACCGCCACGAGTCGGTGATGCGCGCCAGGGCCCTGGTGGCTTTTCACGGGGGAAACTTTGAGGCCCTCTATCAGATCCTGCAGAACCACAGATTTACACGCGAGTCCCACGCCAAGCTGCAAGACCTGTGGCTGGACGCCCACTACCGTGAGGCAGAGCGCTTGAGAGGGAGGCCCCTGGGGCCCGTGGAAAAGTACAGAATCCGCAAGAAGTTCCCACTGCCCCGAACCATCTGGGACGGGGAGCAGAAAACACACTGCTTTAAGGTGAGTGGGGCTGAGCTCAATATTACTTTAAAGAAGGTGGAGGTACACATTCCAGAAGAATAAGACGATGGCCTTCAATACCTTCATTCTTCACGAGACTAGAATCTACTAGTCTTTTCATTTATTTCACACGTTTTCCAAAATCACTTTGACGAGTAAGATATTCTAGTGCAATTCTTTCAGAGCAGATGGTATGAGAAAAAAAAATCAATGCCTACAGTGATGTGTTGAAACGGTGTGTTGCAAATGCAGCAGCTTAGTTTGAAAGCTGTAGTGCAACAGGTACAGGAGACCACTAAGACCTACAGGGACAGAATATAAAGTAAAAGCATTATTTTAACGTCTCTTTAATGCTATTCACTTGGCAATCTATCAAAATAAGGATCGAACAAAGGCTTAATAATGACACTAGGTAATGACTACTGTGATGTATTAATGGTACGATGGTCTTCCAGTGAAATGATGAAGAACATATAGAAGAAAATGTCAAATTAGCCCAACAAAACTTTAGACATTGATTGAAATATGAGGAAACAGTGGATCCATTATAACCAATGTAAAGGATGCCAACCAAGCAAGATGTTTAGTAGATGACACGCTTAAAAATGGTCTCAAGAAGCTTTAAGTTGGTGAAGAACCTATCCATTGACTTATTTCCACCCTGAAATGTTCTTTACTCACACAGTGCATTTACAAAAATTGTTCTTCATCGGCAGCTTTAAAAAAATCCTTTTTCTAAACTAAACCCCCCCACAGTCAGATTTAGTGTTCTTATCCCCAAATTGTAGAAGACACTTAGAATAACAGATACCCCTTGACATTCCTCAGCCTTCCTGAGAAAAGTGCTATTAATGGCCTTCCAATTAGCTGTTGGGCTGGAAGGTGTGTTGGTGAAGCACACCGGCAATATGTTAAGCCTCTTGTGTGAAGGACCACCTGTGGCATTTAAGCTCCTCTTCCATAGTTGATTTGTGCCTCTAAAACAAGAGTCGTCTCTCTCCTCTGGCTGCGCTCAATACTAATCCATGTAGGGGAATTCTAGGAGCCAGATTAACTCGGGTTCAATTGTGCTGCACTATTGTTGCCAAGATTAACAGTGTATTACAGCGCTGTGTATCGACTGAACTGTAGAAGAAATGGAGAAGGAGGAGGACTTAACAACCGTCAAACTAGTTTGTGAGCTCCACCCAATAAGCAAGTCATCTGCTTTCTCTTCCCGAAGTGACCAGAGTCACTGTTAAAGTACAAGGTCCTTCAGGAACGTCTGGAGGTTTTCGAGTTTGAAACTCCTAAAAGTGCTCCAAGGAGGCTTTAGGAAACCTTTAACCTCTTACCGAAGGTTCCTTGAAGCACCTTCAAAGGGTTCCTCCACGGTTTCAAACTGAAGAACCTCCAAATGTTCCTCAAGGATCTTGCAGGATGTTTGTACTGTGTAAAGAACTAAACTGGCCTGCACAATAAAAAATAGCAGACAGCAGACCAAATACAAGGAAACGAGCAGTGGTCAGTAGCCGACAAAGGGTTCTACAGGCCCAGGTATTAACACCTTCAACTGCTGTTCCAGGAACAGTGGCTTGCCTCCTAACATATAACAGTGATGTCTGCTTGTTAAGTCGGTACTTTAAGACTTTTGCTATAGTTAGAATGTAGGTCCGTGGAGCTCTGCCAGCATCTTGTCTCCACCCAGTGGTCAGTAGTGTTATTGGGCAGTAATCCTTTAAACTGCAAAGCGTCTCTCATGAACAAGCCTGATCCCTGTTTATCCTTAGCTGATCATTAAAAACGTCACAAGCTTATGCCGATCAATGGACGCTTCTGAGCCAGAGGCCTGATTATTTTAAGTGTGTCTTAATAAGGTGCAGAGAATTTAGCCCCGCCCCCTCTCACACACCTGAATCTACCTGAAATTATTGCTACTAACATTATGTCAGAAGATCTTAATGAATTCCTGACCTTTCTAGTGGAAGTTGAAGATGTTGGACACATTTTTGGACGTGTCTCTTTCTGTGTCCCCCAGGAGAGGACGCGTAGTTTGCTAAGAGAGTGGTACCTGCAAGACCCGTACCCCAACCCATCCCGCAAGAGACATCTGGCCCAGGCCACAGGCCTCACACCCACACAGGTGGGCAACTGGTTCAAGAACCGACGGCAGAGAGACAGAGCGGCATCGGCCAAAAACAGGTAAACATCTAGAATGCATCTCAGGTCAGCCTTGTTCTACCACAATCTGATAATGAAGATGCTACAAAAGGTTCAGTAAACCATGGTGATGCCATGGATTAACCCCTATATGTGCCATAAAGAACCATGTTTGAGGAAGAGATGTTTGAGATGTATAACAAGGTTATTGTATAAACCTTTCAAAGGCTTAAAGAACCTTGTTATGAAGGTCCTTGACCAGTTTAAAGGTCCTTCACACTGACACGGTTTGGCTTTAATTTGTAAGAGTGTAAGACTCGTATTCCCTGCTTCATCACCTCCCTGCAACACTGAAAGGGCTGTGGAATGAGCTGATTAGAAGAACCAGGTGTCTTGCAAGCACTGCATGCACTAAAATGTGCAGGCCAAGGGTGCCAGAGTGGAGGAACACTGCTGAAGGTCAGTGCTTTCCATGCTCCAACACCCTTGATTCACCTAATCAGCTCAAGAATTAAGAGTTGCAGGGGGTGTGTTAAAGCAGGGAATCCACAGTAATGTGCAGAGCAGGGATGTCTCTGTGACCAGGGTGGAGAAACACTGGAAATGGAAATGTTTTGAAAGTAGCTACATGTTTGTCCATCTGAGTTTAATCCACGTTTCTTGAACGCTTCCTTTCTTTCTAGACTGCAGCAAGATCCCTCCTTGCTCCCGTCTGGTAGCTCTCCTGAATGTTCATCCTCAGAGCACAACCCTCACCTGCACGGCACCTCCCCACGCCACCCCGGCAGCCCAGAGAACAGTGACTGCAGCTCAAGTACAGAGCCCCAGGGCACCAGGGCCTCCACACCTGACATATCTGTCAGCAGTGACAGTGAATACGAGTCCTGAGCAAAGCTACCGACTGGTCCGCCCCCGTAACCAGAACTCGAGACACTCCTGGTGACCCTCAGAGACTGGCAGAGAGCCGCAGGCAACACAAGCTTACAGCAGACTGGCTACAGACGAATGAGATGCCAGTATGGGTCAGGAAGGAGACTGGGGAACAGTGCTGTGAACTGGTGGAGAGCAGATGGGCCAGATGTGTGACACCCAAGCAAAGTTCAGACATGCACTTATAAATGGACTTTGTGGTACGTTTGTGAAACGAAAAGGGAAATGTGATCAATGTCTTCCATTATTGCCCTCCCTCCCCCCGACTCCCCTTTTCTGACAGAGGTGTAAAGACATTTGGCATTTCTCCAGCTGCCAAGCTTCAGATGGTGAATCCTCCTGATTGTTCTCCACCTGAACTGTTCATTATATCAGACCTTATAATGGACCCATGCACTTGAATCAGAACATGTTTAGAGTGATCCTTGTGTAACGGGTGTGCCAAATAAACCGCATCGACCAATTTCAGTATCTACAGCTACCATCCAAACACCTTTCTTCTTTGTTTTTCTTCACTGTCGACCAGAAATCATCTTCATTTTTGCTGCTTTTCATTACTTTGACGTGTCCGTCTGGCAGTTGTCCTTTACAGTGTTTTGAAATTAGGGACAATTTTTAGGGACAATAGAAATGCCCCCAAAATGAATTAAAATAAACATTTTACATCGACATCAACTGAAAGGTTTATTTCTTTCTCCTGTAAAGCTGCTATTTTGGAGATAATTACAGCACGATGACGATGATATATAGCGTCAGCGATGAGCCCCCTGAGAACATGTTTTCTTGGCAAGTGAACTCATATTCAATCTTATTGATAAATGTACTATTTCTCATTTTGTTTTGGTTGAAAAACTATTATCATATTTAAAGAGCCAAGATTCTTATATAATCACTGATTTCACGCTCACTTTAAATTAAATATAGTCCACAGGTTGAGAAACCTGCTGTAACCAAATCACAAATGCAACAATGCAAACTTCTTGACGCTTCACTGTCTAATATGAGCATATCTGCATTTTCAGCCAATAACACACAAGCCCAGATTAGTAGCCCTTAGAGCCCTCATTATACAGGCTGTGTGTCTTTTGTGCGTTTTTGTCGTTGCCTGTATTTTTGTAATAACACAGTAATTACATGAGAGAGTCACGTGGCATATGATGATATCTTTATTGAAGGCCTTTGGCTTCTTAAATATGTATTACTTGATGTGTCCATACTATCAAAAGTTTAATATCTTGATGAATGTGACCAAGTTGTTATCAAAAATTGTCAAATGCCTGTTTTTTTTTGTTTTTTTTTTAATATGGAGACTTGAAACTGAAAAAAAAAACAGATTTCTGAACAAATAAGTTGCAGATTGGTGTCTATAAGTTGAGAATAATAAAAAAAAGATATTATAATATAACATATTACTGTGACAAAATATATGAAAAAACTCAGGCGGTCTTAATGTTTTGGAAGATTTTGCCTGTTGGATCCATTCCAATCCCTAAAACTGCTCGTCACAGCAGCCCAGAACCAACATGACCAACATCTCAGATCATAAAAACTGCTTTATTATATTAGATTTTAATAACAGGAGCTTCTAACAGTTATTTTATAAAAGTATGATTTTCAACAATCAATTCCTCCCAGATGCTTCACTGCACAACAGCAAAGAAAGAGTGGGTTCTGCGGGTTCTCACCATACGCGTCGAGGAATTCCTGACTTATAAAGCTGAGAACGCAAGGTGTGATAGGTTGATAGGTGGGGGCAGAAAGGCTAGACACGACTTGTCTGAGAAAACAGACAGCAGGTCTGACACACTCGTGTTTGAATACAAGCTGCAGCAGATCACCAGCACCTCTGTCCTGTCTTCAGGCAGAGCGTCTGCTGGCTGTGGATGTAGGCCTGAGTGTCTGTGAGTGTTTAGAGCCACTGCAGACTGATTTCTATCACATACTGTTAGATAATAAAGATACCTCCTACTTCCACCCAATCCTAGTGCAGAAAGCCAGATACACGCAAGGTACAGCCTGGACACGAGCCAATCACAGCACAGAATATGTATCTACCAGCAAATCACAGGAGTGCTCATCACAATACAGGTGGGGCAAACACTGCAACCTGCCCTCATCTATTTATGGCCATCTGAAGGCTGCAGGGCCTCTCAGGGGGAGTGTCTGTCCAGCCCCCTTTCTGCACTCTACACAGTGTTCATACATACGTATGTAAAGACCATCTCAGCAGGAGGGGGCAGGAGCTCACAGCTGTGGGATACGGGACGGTGGGGTCTTACCTGCGCCTCACCTGAGCTGCTGGACCATGGACAGCGCAGGGAGAAAAGTGGTGGTGTGTGACAACGGGACAGGGGTAAGAGTGCGGGGGTGATCAATGGGGAGATATATATTATATTTATTATTTCTAATATTGTACCCAAAACAAATCTTTAACACATTTCTGCTCCGTTCGAAAACGATAATAATATCATTCATAATATCATTGCAACAGTCTTTATTTATTTATTTATTTATTTATTTATTTATTTATTTATTTATTTATTTATTTATTTATTTATGTAGTGTATAACGTACGTACATCATCATGCATGTCACAATGTCCTGTACCTCACGTTCCGTAGCACTGCGGGACTGCAGTGAGTGGAGATCTGGAAAGGGTGTGTTCTGCTGCTATTTCACATCTGTTTGGACTTGTTGAGGGAGCGAGGAACCCGCGATTGTGTCACGCGAATAACCTTAAAAGGTGGTGCAGAAAAAGGAACACCGTTATTGGACACAGATCAGGAAGTGTGGTCAGAGCCCACACAGCAGAAGCTTAGGTTTCAGTCTGATTAACTTTCAGCGTTTCCGCTGTTTCCACGCTTAAAATCAGCACGTCTGCTTTCTGGATGCTCTTCATAGAAGCACACAGTCCTCACACACCTCCTGTCTGCAGGCTATGGAATGTGTGTTGTCCCATGCGGACATGCTGGGACATTTCTGACTGGAGTCCGCAGGGGGAAGTGAAGCAGCAGTATGGGAACTGGAGACAAGGCTGTGGGAAGGTGGTGACCCTTTAGAAATGAGAAGTGTTGAATTCATGCCTCTGCTCGACTAATGTGCCTCCAAAGACGATTTTTTTGGTCCCAATTTAATTTGCAAACTGTGAACTATCTACATTATGTTCATGGCATGTACAGTGAAATATTTCAGGATTACACGTCATAAAAAATCAGAAATCAAGTATCTCAAATTATTAGAATATTTCAGAAATTGATGTCCAATACAGAAATGTCCAACTTCTGACAAGTATGTTAATACACTCACCACCTGCGTGGGGTTGCTTTATGATGAATTGCTGCATCAGGGCAGTGTGGCATTTTAAGAGCGGTCAAGCCAGGGGTTACTCACGTTTTTCGGAGGAGGTGGCGGTGCAGTCGCTCCTCAGTCATTCCCATTTCTTTTCCCATGTGAATCAGTTCTAGATTTCCCTGACGTCCTGTAGTAGAAATACTTTATTTCACCTCCCCAGGCAAAACTAATCCTGTCTGAACTGGGATTAAGACTCTTGATTTCCAAATGAAATCTGGAAAGAGGACTTTGGAGCACTGAACAACAGTCCAGATCTTTTGCTCCTAAGTCCTTTGTGACTTTGAGACTCTGTCTCTGCTTCAGGAGTGGCTTGATGTTAGGAATGCTGCAGTTATAGCCTCAGTTCAAGCTCTTGAATCGACTTTACTTGACAACCCTCTCATGGCTGTGCTCAGCCCTGTTTGTGCACCTTTTCCCACCACGTTTTCCCCTTAATGACACTCTGAGAACAGCGATGGCCTTCTGTGGCTTAATGAAGTGTGTCCATCAGGGGCTTCACCCAGCCCTGGCTTCCAGGAGCTTCAATGAGCCCCTAACGTTATAACGAGCACAGCAATGCAGCAGAATTCAACGCACCCATGGAATTGAACACACACAGTAGTGATTAGGGCAGTGAGAGTGGTGGGCTTTAGGTGCCTCGAGAGCACTGTTCCTTCCATTCCCCCAGAACATGGGATTGAACCCACTCATCTAACCTAATTAAGTTGCCCCCTAAATACTTGTATATTTTTCATTGATGGTCAAACTCATGTTCACGCTTCTCCAGCCTGAAGATTTTCTTTTTTTGCAGTTTGTTAAGTGTGGCTTTGCTGGGTCCAACTTCCCAGAACACATCTTCCCTGCACTCGTGGGTCGACCTGTCATACGATCAGACACCAAAGTTGGGAATATTGTGATCAAGGTAAGTCTTGAAATCAAGTAAGCTGCAAGCATCCAGTAGAACAGAGTGCACAACTCCAGTAGGAGTGGACCAGTGTCCAGTTTGGTGTTTTCCCTGCTCAAACACATCTGATGGAATAGAATAGAACTTTATTGATCCCTTGGGAGGGTTCCTTCAGGGAAATTAAATCTGATGTAACTCGCCTCTCAGCTGGCAGGTTTAGTGGTGCGTATGTGTAGGAGAACCAAACTGTGCTGGAAGGTTGGACCACAAATGGAAATGCATCCTTTTAATTGACCTTCCAAATGACAATAAAAGCCATTTAATGATCATACATATAGGATTTAACTTTGAAGGGACCTTTAGAGAACTTTAGATCATTCCAAAAGACCACTTTACTGATATACTGCTGTATATCTGACCACTTGCCCCTCGCCCCGTCTGTAGGATCTGATGGTGGGGGATGAGGCGAGTGAATGCCGCTCTATGCTGGAGGTCTCCTACCCCATGGAGAATGGAATGGTAAGGAACTGGGAGGACATGCGCCACCTGTGGGACCACACCTTTGGCAAGGATCGTCTGAACATCGACCCGCAGGACAGTAAGGTCCTGCTGACTGAACCGCCACTGAACCCCCTGAAGAACCGTCAGAAAATTGCAGAGGTCATGTTCGAGACCTACAAGTTCCACGGCATCTACATTGCCATCCAAGCCGTGCTGACGCTCTATGCACAGGGTAAGACACAAAGATAGTGATAAGAGGTTTCTTCTAAGTTCTCTTTTTTAGTGAGTGGAGAAATTCATCTTGCAGAACATTTCTAATGAGAACCCAAAACTCCAAGTCCTTATTTATCTATCTTCTCAGAAAAGTGATGGATATCCACATGATTATGGCATCTTCAGTTCATATTATAAAAGTTAGTTAATTTGTTACAATGAAATGCTCGAGACTGGACAGATTCAGTGGACCTGTACTCCTCTCACAGGTCTCCTGACAGGTGTGGTGGTGGACTCAGGTGATGGAGTGACTCATATCTGTCCAGTCTACGATGGGTTCTCCCTCCCCCACCTTACTCGCAGACTGGACATCGCTGGACGGGACATCACACGCTACCTCATCAAGGTGAGATGTTCACTCGTCACTGTCTATGAATTTCTATCTGAAGGTTCTCTACATTGAGCTGCTGGACATTTGGACAGCACTAGCAGAACACGGTGGTCCAGTATAAGACTACACTGTATAGAATTTAGAGTCAGGCCAACTTCAAATGATGAAATGACTGATTGCAGAGAGAGACTCTTGACAAGCGGGCAGTTAGATAAGTCAGAATGAACCGTCTCTGGCATCCAGAATTGTACTGCTTTATTCCATTACGAAGAAATATTGTTCAACTCAAAGTGAACTGACAACAAAACATCTGTGCTGGCGTGTGTGAGAGATGTCCACGTAACAGTGTCCCACAAACGGCACCAGATTCCCCAGTGTGACCAGCATTAAGCTCCACTTGAACCCAGTATTAGAGGACTGATCGTTTCGCCTCCTCCTGTCCAGCTGCTGCTGCTGAGGGGCTACGCCTTCAACCACTCTGCGGACTTTGAGACAGTGCGGATGCTGAAGGAAAATCTGTGCTTCGTGGGCTACAACATCGAGCAGGAGCAGAAACTGGCCAATGAGACTACCTTTCTGGTGGAGTCCTACACGGTAATACCCAGGAATTACACCCCACACATCACTGATAACACACACACACACACACACACACACACACTTACTTGTCATTGTGACCTATGGGATGATATTTATCTCAATGAGAAAAAACAAAATTAAAAAGTAGCCCTGGGGTCTTATGGGTTAAACGCAGTGCTAATGCCACAGTAGTGATGTGTAACACCTTAAATGGTAATGGTAATGGTAATGGTAATGGTAATGGTAATGGTAATGGTAACGCCATTCTAGAGACTTAATACAAGGCCCAAATCAGGAGCATCAATGCTGTGTGGACCTTAGTAGGGAGTCTGTGGTGTAAAAAACACTAGGCAATACGTCTTCATGTCATCACTGATTACTTCTGTCACTGTCGACCTTGTGTACATGTACACAATCACACAGTTCCACTATCTGGAGAGCATCCGTCCATCACGACGTCCAGCAGTCGTTCCTCTAGAACCACAAAAGAGCTTCGGGAAAGGCGGCAAGTCTTAAAGACTGCTGGTGTTGTTCTTTAAAACCTTGAAGATGCCCTAGAAAGTCAAGAACTGGGAGCGTTTACACTGTTTTTAGGTGTCGCACCAATAAACCAGCCAATCAAAGTCCACAAACACCCCATAAAAGGAAAATCGGTAGTTTCATTTTGAGCTGAAATAACAGAGGACTGTCAAAGTGCATCTTTGTACTTAGTATTTAAGCATCTGACGACACAAATCTCCATAAATACAATGTTAGAGTTATATATAACCATCGCGTCTGATGGTTATTTGAACTCTTGTGTGTAGCTGCCAGATGGCCGCACAGTGCTGGTCGGGGGAGAGAGGTTCGGGGCCCCCGAGGCCCTCTTCCAGCCGCACCTCATCAACGTAGAGGGGGTTGGAGTTGCCGAGCTTCTCTTCAACACCATCCAGGCTGCTGACATTGACCTCAGGTCAGTTACCAAGAGGATCAGGCTCTTTCTGGTTCTCAGAGAACTTACTCTCACATCTGCATTCTACAGCAGCACATGCGTCATGAGTAGGCAGCTCAGCAGACGGCCATATTTCCCCATCAGCAATTAAACCCCTGTGTTTGAATCAACCTGCACAGGGCAGACTTCTACAAGCACATCGTCCTCTCTGGGGGGACGACCATGTACCCCGGACTGCCGTCCCGTCTGGAGAGAGAAATGAAGCAGCTGTACCTGGAAAGAGTGCTGCACGGAGACACAGATAAGCTGACGGTAAGATAGTGATCCCGCAAACAGTTCAATCAAATACATACTTATCAAGGACATGCTTGTCATGTGATACGCATGACATGCCCAAGTGAATGCATCCAGCTGCTTGAAGATGCACCCATTGCTGACACAGATGTGCAAATGCACAAACACACCGTTTGTCTACTCCCTGTAGAGAAGTATTGCCAATAGAATAGGACTCTCTGGAGTGGATCAGCACAACCCTAATGCCCGGTGTGGAGTAGACGGGTATGAAACCCCCAGCAGAACTCTGGAATGATGGGGGGACGAGATCTGGGGATGAGCATCCTGATCTCCCAAATGTCCTTGCAAATCCTCACAGCAAAGCTCCAAGATCTGGTAGAAAGACTTCAATGGACAGTAGAGACAGTTTGTCCACCAAAAGCAGGATCAAGTCTTTATAATAGCCTTGATTTTGGGAATGACTGTTTTCTAGAACGGTTCTCTGATCTGGTAAATCATTAGTATGATATGAGCAGCTGTGTTTAATCTCTGAAGAGGGTGGGTTCCCCTTTTCAGTGTTGGTTCCTCTCTTGTTTCCGCTCACTTTCTCATGCTCATGAGAAATATTTCATGCCACTGTCATCCCCTGTAATGATCTGGAAAGATGTTTTTTACTGTAATCTGTTGGGAAAAATCTACACAACTGACTCCTGCTTTATTAACAAGCTAGAACGGTTCCACTGTCTGTAATCAGCACATTATGAAGCATTATGATGTCCAAGAACTAGAACTACACACTAATAAGGCAATAAAGGAGTTCCGAGCTCATGATCTCAGACTGATCTAAATGTGTGTGATGCACACTTCAGCTTTTGAAAGGCAGTGGCGTAATGAAAGCTATTTAAAGCTCCAGTTCTTATTAAAGCGAATTATTGCTTATGTAAGAGCAGGCCACCCACCTCCTGGATGCACCATCCAGTCCCACAGCACTCCTCTCCTGCTCACTTGTTCCACTCTCTTCCTCTGCAGAAGTTCAAGATCCGTATCGAAGACCCCCCTCGCCGCAAGCACATGGTGTTCATGGGCGGGGCCGTGCTCGCCAATATCATGAAAGACAAAGAGTCGTTCTGGTTGACGAAAGCCGAGTACGAGGAGAAAGGCTTGAAGGTGCTGGACAAGCTTGGAGGAACAACGAAATGAAGCTGTCCAGACGCACATTCATACACTTTAGGTCCAAAAGCTTGTAGACACCTTTTCCAGCTTTCTTCAGCATCTTCAAAAATTTGAATATTGTGAAAGTTATTTTGTGCATTCATGAAGACAAAGTGTCAAATTATTAGAATATTCAAATTTGATTGTGAATAAATTAACGAATCCGACCAAGAACATTAACGTTATGCCCCTTTATACCCCTTCAGCCACTGCTTGGCAGAGGGCAGGGTTTCTCAGCCTGTGGGCCAGAGACCACCAGTGGGATGCACGCCCATTTTCAGGGGGAGGCATCAGTACAGTGTGTTGGTAATGACACCATGTGGGAGACCAGGGTTCGATTCCCAGTTTGGGCATCTCTGCTGCGCTACACCAATAAGAGTCCTTGGCCGAGACCCCTAACACTACTGTGGCCCACCTCTGTGACAGGAGTAACCTCTGGCCTCTGGACATGAGATTTGGGTAAATGTAACATTTAGGACAGACGTTTTCATGAAGACATGCTACTATTCAGGCCCTAATTCTCACATGTTCAGTGTCCACACTCGACAAATTAAAGGCCAACAGATTTTTGCATGAAACGGTCGTTACACATCCTGGCTGAGGGACGTCATGGTCCTCATTTTCGTCCTATGGTCAGTGCTTTTCTGTGTGCTTTATTATGTTTATTCATTAGAAGAAGTGTCTGGATACTTTTGGACATATTGGGTTCCGTGCTGTGTGAGGGGAATATGAGATTATAGGAAGACTGCAGTTCCTGCTTGCTATCATACGTCCCAACCTCAATGAGGACGTTTAAGGTTGTAATTAAAGGTGACGAGAGGAGAACATCACGAATTGGTTTTCAGCCTTTGGTTTAGAGGCCGGTACTGGTTTGAGTACTGGTCATACTGGTCTGAGTGATGCAGTATAATCAACTGATTCACCATTAAAGCTACTTTCATTATTTGAAATAAAAAAGCCTTTTATTTTATGTCTTAATTTCATACATTTAATACTTAAATGTACTAGAGCATCTCCAACCATCTAAACACTGTGAAGATATCCCTCAGAGTTTATACAGAATATCAGATATTTTATTGTCATTACATTTAAAGTGACACATTTCACACCTGTTCAGGTTTCTAATGTGAGAAACTGCACATGTGATGTGAGAGTTGAACTTTCTGGATCATATGAAGAACACAAATGTACATGTTCATAACGTATAGTTTCGGAGATGCACCAGTACATGTGTTTCACTCTCACGATGATATGTTTAGCCCCCACTAGTGTCCACTTTTAACAGGAGTGAGATTTGAGTCTGTAAAGGGAACGTTAGCTGTTGATAAGTGTAAGATTACGTCCTGATGTTTCTTAAATTAAGAACAAATGATTATTAAAAATTATAATTCATAAAAAGCTAAATTCCAGATTTCTGTGGAACCAAAACTCTACATTATATAAATGAACTCAAATATAACATTTTTGCAAGCACACACACACACACACACACACAGGGCTGGCTATCGTTTAGGCGACTGAAACTGAGGAAAGTTCAATAATAACGCATTACAGAACCTGATCCCATAAATATTTATATATTATTAATTTATATACATATAAATACAAAAATGCTATATATGAGTCCACACACACACACACACACACACACACACACACACACACACACACACACACACACATATATATATATAAATACAAAAATGTTATATTTGAGTCAATATCAAGACATATCTATGTCATATTTAAACATTTAAGGCATTTAATCATTCAAAGACTTTTTCCATCCTGCTCGTTTTTAATCCTGTTCTCATCATTGGAACAGAAACTGGAGACACTAAAAGAAATGCCTGCCTGCCATCTAGTGGAGCATTTCCATCCACATCTCAGAGAACCTCACATCAAGAACTACAAGAACTACAAGAACTACAAGAACATGCCTAGTTTAGCCAGATTTCAGTTCTTGCCATAATGTGAACCTGGCAGTGGTTCTTTACATCACGCCATCAGTTCATGATGATCAGACCAATAGAAATGGACTTTATAGAAATCCTCTTTACTTGAGTGTGTAGACATAATGACATCCTACACACTCTTTCTTTTACTCAGAGCATCCACAAAAATTTAATGCAGGTTGTTACTGAACAAAAGTACAGCACAGTCGTATCAGGGCATCCAAAAAAAAAAAAAGAAGAAGAGAGAAACATCTTACTTTAGCGAATCCAAACATGCACATGTGACATCAGCGGCAACTCGTCACCACAACTGGCTGCATGCAGAAATCAAATATCTCAACGTCATTCCAAATATAAAGTCCATTTGCACTGACCGGTGAAATGTTCAGAGTTTAAAAACCACACCATATATGACAGCAATAAAGTGGTACAATATTAGAACGTCTGTACGGGGGCTTCAGCACAACAGGGTACGATGGAACGGGCCGACGAAGAACCAGTCAGTCCACTTGGCAGTGATCCCTTAAACCACCACGGTGGGGCATTCAGCCCACACGGTACCAAACACGGGCCAGACGCTGCTCTGCTGCCCAGCCGGGAAACATCTCAGTGACGTCCATTCGCGTAGATGTTGTTCATACAGGTGAAAGACATTCAGTTGGTTCTGTCCATACCGAGCGGAAGGAAGTAGCTCTAAATTAAGCGACGAACAAATTCTGTCATTTTTTTTTTTTATATCGGTTTAAAAAGATTCGGTTACAAGACCAGAAAGCATCTCCTGCCCCCTCATATTAAAGCACTACGATACAGCCTTTATTAATACCGACACTGCGGGGCATCTCAGATGCGTACGGGTGTGAATGTACATAATAAATAAATATATATACTGTATATATATCGAGATGGAGATTGGTTTTTTTCACCCACCCGTTAAAAAACGATGCTGTATAAAGACATCATGTTCAACACTTTGGTATTGAAGTTCAGCAGGCAAAGACCCTTGGCAACCACACTCAGGACAATGACAGCTAGAACCACAGATATTGAAGGTTGCGACCGTGTGCAGCAGGAGTTCTCTACAAAATGTGACGGTTCCTGGTTCCTTGATCGGCAAATATTGCTTTAAGCATTATTGCCAAGGATCTTTCTCCGTTCCAGCCTCAAAGTGAGCCTCGCTGTGTCTTCAGTGGCAGACTGGCGCGCAAAACTGAGGATCAAAACTGAGCATTTTTGCAAAATCTGAAGTAAACAGTCACCCACACACACACACACACACACACACACATGCACACTCCTCAGTCTTTCATACCGAACCCCTGTGGAATCCAGGGCCAGTGAAGAGGATCTTCTGAAGCGAACCCGAGTGGAACTCCTGGCCCTCTGTCCACTTCACTCCTCACACACAGACTCCTCGATGTCCACGGCGCCCCCTCGGGTCAGTCTACGCATCTTGCTGAAGTCGTGGTCCCTGCGCAGGTAGGACAGGGTGGAGGCGCCCTCTGAGTGGGTGCCCAGCTCTTGGGGCTGTGTATGCGGAGGCAGGGGCTGCATCTCCCCAGCGTTCCTCCAGAACAGGCAGTAGTGCTGAGGCTCGGTCACGCCGAACACTCCGGCACAGGTCTGGGTTAACACGTCCACGCTCTCGCCGGCCTTCCAGTGCAGGGTCTGCGCTGCACTCCGCTCGGTGTTCTGGAACAGGACGCGCACAAACCTCTGCGTGCGCACACACACACACACACACACACACACACACACACACACACACACACACACACACACAGATGGGAAGTGTTACAGAATGATGTACAGAAAAAAAGAACGAACAAATCAAACCAGTGTGAATAAGGATGAGCTCATTCTGGATTCTCAGGTATGGAACACCAACCAAACCTTCAGAGTAGCAAAGAGCACACCAGCCTAATGCCGTTCAATGCCGGACACAATCTGGATTCAGGACGTTAGTTTATTTGGAGCTCTCAGAAACACCAGAATGATGTCTACCCAGCGATGCGACGTGTGCTTGGGTCAACATCTAGGACCGATTTTAGAAAACACAGATGCAGATGTCCTAGATGATGTTTACAATACAAAGAAGGCTCTTGTTCATGCTGTTCTGGAACCCTCAGAAAGTTCTCCCTCACTCACACCCACTAATCTGGTTTGCTTTCTTGTTCTGGAGACGTGGAAAACCAGCTGTAGGCCTTACAATGTGGGTGTTTGGTGGGTCAGCGTGGCATGGACTTAAGATCCATCTCTCATTCGAACGTTGAAATCTGAGCCAACATTGGCCATATTAAGTCCGTGCTTTAATGAGGACTCGGGAAGGAGGATGTGATCCAGACATCGATATAGAAAGTGTCAGCAGCTGTTACAAAACCTTCACAATCTCCTACACTCTGTTATACCGTAACTGCAGGGTGTCCAGTTCTAGCAGTCTTATTGGCAGATGTGGCCTGTAGGTGTGTGCTGATCACCACCAGACACCATCATCACCACACGCACAAAGCCCACAGGAGGGCAGATTGGAAGGTGGTGATGGGTGGTGATCACCACGTGTTTGGAAAAAGACATCCGTGGGTGTCAAGTCAGGTATCGGGAGGAACAAAGAGCAAAGTGTTCAAGGTTAATCAGAATGAAGTGCTGCGTCCAACGTGCTGACAGCTGCTGACAAAAGGCTCTGAACAGGTGTGTGTGTGTGTGTGTGTGTGTGTGTGTGTGTGTGTGTGTGTGTGTGTGTGTAAATTTAAACCTGGTTTTGTTGGCTCTCTCTTTGGATCTTGGCCTCTTGGCCTCGTCTTCTGCTCCAATCTCTCAAACTCTCTCGGGCTTCGTTGGTTAAGCCACTGGTGGATGGGGTTCCAGGCTGGCTCTGGATTAGGCACAGGCTGGCGTAGACACTCGTCAAGTAGTACCCCCCTACCCAACAACACACAAACACTCAGGCTTAGGTTAAGCACGGTGATGCACCTTTCAGCATTTCAGAAGCACAGCCTACAACTTCTAATGCTGGGTAAGACCTGTTTTTGCTCCCCGAACATCCTCCGTTCTTTATGGACATGACTGCACCACACACGTCCTGCAGACCTGATTCTGATCTTTCAGGAGCACTTCTGAGCTGAACGTCCCCTCCGACCACCTCCCAACCGTGTTCTATTGAGCTCAAACTGGGAGGAACCAGAACTGAAGGACACTGAAACCAGCTTGAGATGGTTTTGCTTTGGAAAATGGGTGAATGGTGGTCATGAAGGACTGAGCACGGTCAACAACAGTGCTCAAAAACGTGGCCCAAAGTGTGCCAAGAGTGCCACTCCATCACACCACCTCCACCAGCCTGGACTGTGGACAAGACGCAGGTTGGGTCCATGGATTCATGCTGTAGGTGCCAATTCTGACCCTACAACCTGTGTGTTTCAGGAGAAACAGATTCATCAGACCTCAACATTCCTCCAATCTTCAACTATCCAGCTTTGGAGAGACTGTGCCCACTGCAGCCTCAGCTTTCTGGTCTTGGCTGAAAGAAGTCAAATCCAACTTGGTCTTCTGCTGTTGTAGCTCCTTCTCCACAGTACTGGACATTCATTCTGCTGATGCTCTCCGCTCACCACAGATGTACAGTGCAGTCCAGCAGCGGCTGTCCTGCAGTTCCCGCAGCCTGTCTATCACCTCCAACCCCTCTAGATATTCTCTGATGACCTCTCTCATCAACATGGTGCTTCAGTTTGCAGAACTGCTGCTGACTGCGTTTGATCTCGTCATTGTTCTACTGAAACTGTTCAAGAAATACTCAAACCAGAAGGTCCGACACCAACAACAAAGCCAACGATCATCACCATCACAGACTCCACAGATTCTGATGGTTGATGTGAACACCATCTGAAGCTGCTGGCCCGTGTGCCCTTATGCCCTGCAGTAATCAACCAATCTGTGGAAATGTGGTTAAAGGGGTCATAATGCTGTATCCAGTATGAATCCAAGAGATGCCCCCACTGATGCCCCCACATGCTCTTACCTTCCCCTGTCAGCCACGACGGCTCCAGAAGCTCCATCATGTACTCGGTCTCCAGCAGCAGTTGCGGGATGTTACACTGGACAACCACGTAAGACAGTCCTGGCAGGAAATCCTCTGAGCTGTAATCGTGGCCTGCAGACCAAGAAATGGAACGCGTTCGTGTGTATAGATCTTACATAAATAAACAATAAAACATAAAATAATAACCGATTGTTCAACGCTTCACTTGTGTGAAGGGCAGAGGTCAAGCGACTGGACGCTTGCTGGTTCAATTCCCCGAACCCTGCTCCCAGGACACAATGGATACGGGTCACTGTGTGCTCACTGTTTTCACTAGTGTGTGTGTGTGTGTGTGTTTCACTGAATGGGTGGGCACAGACCCTGTGTGCACAGTTGGCCTATATGAAAACCTGGTGTCTCCATTTCTCCATGGTTTGAACCCTGTGAATAAACAGTCCTTGGGCAACACACACACACACACACACACACTCACCAGGCTGCGTTCCCATGGCCTTGTACACACTCTTGCACACCTGTAGCAGCAGCAGCACTTTGTCTATAGGCGAGTGGCTTCGCTGCATTAAAGTAAGCTTCTTCTTCGCTCTCTCGATGCCCTGAGCGTCCAGGACCCCAGCGCGCACCCCCAGACGCTCCATGGTCCCCTGCTGGCACGCCTGCAGGCTGTTGGCAAACCTCTGGAGAGAGCCATCCTGGGTGTGGAGGGACAGCAGCGTCTGGCCCAGCTGAAGCTTCAGAGGTTTCAGGACGCAGCCAAACAGAGCTTTCTCCAGGGCCAGGTCTGCACAGGAGACAGGAAGAAGTGCGAGTTTGTCTGTGTGTTGGTGTGCGTGAGTGTGTGGGTGTGCTTCAAATAAAGCAGCTAAATCTGTTTGGTGTTCATTTGATTTGGTTACATAAAATTAACAAACATCATGCCAGTGAAACGGATGAAGGCAGCCAAATGTTATTCTGAGCAGATAAAGGCTTCTGTCAGTTTGTTTGATAGAAAACAAGCAAACAGACGTTTGTTCAGACGTTTATTTCCAAAGTGGTGAACGGTTCCCTGTTTAGTAGCGTATACAACACTACACAGTAATGAAGCCTTTAGGGCTGGTCCGATACAAACCCAGCACATCATTATGGTTGCACTAAAACCAGTGTAAGTTATTGGAAATCAATGGGAATCACAATATTTTCACACAATATAAAGAGTGTCTGGAACTTTATTTTAAAAAAATTATTTAAAAACAAATTATGATATTTTATTGTTATCCGATCATTATGACATCATCATGAACCTATGCCGGGACATCCTGCATGCCATGCTGAGAGACACTACTTCTGTATGTTTAGCTCCAGCCGTGGTCTGTTGGTTGGGAAATCAGCCTTGTGACTGGAAGGTCAGCGGTTCTAATCCCTGAACTGGCAGGACGTGACCGAAGTCAGGGGGAGGACAGGGCTGCCCAACGCTCCGGGCACGTGTGCGCACTGCCCCCTGGGGTGTGAATGGGTTAAATGTGGAGGATTCATTCCCGTGTGTGCAAAAACACAGTGGGTTAAAAAGGCATAACTACTATTATTCTGCTGTGATTAATGGAGGTTTAACGATGATCAAATTCCTTATTACATCTGCATATTAATAATATATAATAACAATAAATTCTACTATTTAAACAAAAAGGAGGAGTTTCAGTTGCTGGGACACAAACTTTTGGTCTTTTTGGTTGTGACCACGCTCTTGGTCACTGAGAACTCACTGTTTCGGGCTCTAAAAAGCTCCAGTGGAGTCATGCCTACTTATTTAACCAAGGGTTGGGTGATGTATTGATGTTTGTCTCTATTTGGGGATTTTTGTGTCTAAAGAAGACAAAATACAGTAAATAAAAGATGGAAGGAGGATTAATTACTAAGGACTCATTTTTTTTTACATCATTTTTCGGGATGTGATTTTTTTTTTGTCCATATCGCCCGGCCCTAAACCAACCTACAGCAGCTTAGCCCCTCCCATTCCCACTGAAGTTATAAGGAGTGCAAAATTTAGGGCAGCCAATCAGAACAGAGGCGTTTACATATATGAATCTTGAAGTTTGCTGAATCATGAGGGATGAAACGAGGTTGATAAAGGATGGCGAAGGTTCTGGTTCATCGTTATAAGTGAACCAATATCAAACGCAAAGACCACGCCGAGTCTGGGCCCTTTAAGCTCTGAAGGTACGTAATATATCGAGCGGAATGTGTATTACATCATCTCCATCTGTTCCGTTTAACAGCTCGTGAATATGAATGTAGATCTGAACGCCGGCGCAGTGTTACTGTCCAAACCCAAATAACCAACAAATCTCTTTTTAGGAAAACATGAAGCAGAGGTGTCATAAGGCTGCAACCAATGACAGATGGACCTGATCGAATTATCACACACACACACACACACACACACACACACACACACACACACACAAATGTGTGTGCAGAGCAAACTCTGTTCTGCTGCTCTTTATCTCTGCGTTTCTCCCACCTCACACACACACACACACACACACACACACACACACACACACACATCGCGCCTCCACTGACGAGAGTGCGTGGGACTATGATATGTGCTTATGATAAACGAGGAGCACAAAATGCAAATGCCTCCACCAACACAGCGCCGCGAACGCAACACCAGGCAGCTCAGCTCCCGAGACGCAGAGGCCGCGTGTTTGTGCTATTCTCTGCACAGTCGCACACATTTTTTAATTTCCTTCGCTCTCTTTTTCTCTCTCATACACACACACACACACACACACACACACACTCAAAACAACAAACAAGCCATAGTGTCCAAATGAGTCACAATCAGGTCTCATTAGTGGATCATTTGTGTTAAAGAGGTTCTAGAATCTCAAACTGCATTTTGAAAGAGTGGAATCATCTTCACTTGGAGATGAGGTACCACCAACCCCAAACACTGCTGTTCCTCCTTCAAAAGAAAATCCAGCAGAACCACAAGAATCCCAACCTCCTTATATTCATGACCCCGAAACTGACATAAACCCACTGGAGAAAGAATGAAGGGCCTTCAGGAGAACACCGTGCTGACACTGGAGAGCAGCCCTGTGGAGGTCTGCACGGGGCTGAGAGGGGCACTCACACCTGCAGCGCAGACCTTTCAAACAGGTCCCGTCTGCAGTCCATGTGTCTTTCTTTCTCGACTGAGCGTCTACAGGCTCCGTCGTTTCTGAAGTACAATAACAGATCAGCTGCTTTGAAGACATTCCGTGTGTTATTGTCGGTGGCCGTCCGGAAGACAGGGAAGACCTGACGAAGTCAAACGCAGGGAAGCGAGTGGGAGAAAGGCCGAAAGGTGACTTGGCGTCTGTTCAGCTCATATTTTGCAGCACAATTGATCAGTGCAGTCTGGAGCCGGATGAACAGAGCTGCTCATACTTTGAACATTTTGTAAAAATTATATATATATATATATATAAATAAATAACATAAATGATATCAATAGGTGGTCACGTCGCAGCAAAGGGAAGCTTACACACACTGACAGTGTGACTTTGATGTTTCTCGGATGCCTGAAAGATGATTGAACACAGCCAACTTCATTAAAGTGAAAGTGTAAATATGCTGCGAGAAATAGTGCAATATTACAATTTTCAGGTGTCACTAAAAAGTCAATTAGCTATTTTTGTATAGATGATAATATTGTGATTAAAAACACACACACACACACACACACACACACACACACACACACACACACACACACACACACACACACATAATATTACAGCAATTACTACAATTCCCTCTTAAAAACAGTGCACTTTAAATTATTCAGGATAATCAGACGCTGGAATTGGTACCATTTCAGGAAACTACTGCGTTTAAGATGGAACAGAACTGGAGCAGGAAGCCAACTTCAGCTTCGGCCATCGCAAAACCGCAGCATGAGCAGAAGCTGGTTCATCTGCGGAGTTAACCTCCAACACACTGTACAACACACGGACTCGTGAAATCTTATGCTTTAATTATTTGTTTATAACTTTCATTATTACAGATATTTTAATGCTGGTGAAAAACACCTTTTTCTGCAGTACTTGGTACATTTTTTTAGGGCCGCACGCAAATATATCACCAATCTAAATGAAAATCCTGTCCACGATGAAAGATTATACTACACATAGAGACAGAAGGGCAATATGTTCACTGCTAGGACAGGCAGAAACGAGGGTACTACAGGGGCAGGGTGGTGTTCAGCTCTCTAACATCTACACAAAACGACCTAAAAGCTCAATCTCTCCACCTCGCAGGTTGGGAATGTGGTCCGGGACAGTGATATAACGGATAATCTCAGTAGATTCTCATTTACTGATCATGTCTTTGAGCCTCGCAGATTAAGACAACGTCAGTCAAAATGAATGAAATTATTATCCTGCGCGAGCACATGGGCCAGCTGTGATGATCTACACAAGTTCATGCTGATGTAGACATGAAGCCCAGACCCTGCAAAACCCACCCTGCCACTGTTCCACTGTGACTCGAGCTGCTTCGCTGAAGATTAAGTCAGAGAGGTACTGAGATTAGGATCAACCTTCGTGTTCTGCCGAGCAAAAGTCAAGCGTTCAACCTATATAAGTCAAAGGTAATGCTGTCCACCCACCAGAAACGTCCAGCCGACAGCGTCCTGTGGGCGGCGTCCTGTGAGCACCGATGAAGGACTAGAGGACGAGCAACACAAACTGTGCAGAAACAGATGAGCTTCTGTCTCTGACTTTACATCTACAAGGTGGAGACACTCGGTAGGAGTGTCTGATAGAGTGGACAGTGAGTGGACACAGGGTTTAAACACTCCAGCAGCACTGCTGCGTCTGATCCACTCGTCCCAGCAACACACACTAACACACCACCACCACGTCAGTGTGACTGCAGTGCTGAGAATGACCCACCACCCACATAACAGCTGCTCTGTGGTGGTCCTGTGGGGTCCTGAGCATTGAAGATCGGGGTGAAAGGAGGAGAATGAAGTCTGCAGAGAAACAGTTCTTATTATAGAAAGGTAAGAGCTGGAGGTGGTCCTAATGTTATGGTTCCGTGGTGTATTATGTCATTGAATTATGTAAGTACACTCAAATACTTAGTCAGAATAAAACCATACCTTTCTCATTCTCAGGCACCAGTGTCTCAATGGGCGGTTCCAGTTCTCCAGCCTCCAGCAAAAGGCTCTTAGCCTGTGAGAGGAACCTTCTGACTCCCTGCAGCAGTTGCACAGCAGAGCTCCAACTTGGGGCCTTTATCTCCTCCTTTTGCTTCTCTAAGAACTCCTGGACCAAGGAGCCAAAAACAGATCTCCTGTCCCTGGACAGCTCGTCCACCAACCGGGCAACCCTCCGCTCAGGGGCAAACACACACACGAAGGCGGCGCTCATGCGGCGCAGGGTGGAGGCCGGGTTGGCGGCGGGGAAACGGGTGCCCCGTGCGGCGGGAGGCCACTGCAAACTGGCATCAAGCTGCGAGTCTTCCTCCTCTAAGCTGCTGAAGGAGCTGCTGCTGTCCAGCTCGGCCAAAGAAGGAGCACGGCGCCGCTCCAACGCCAAGCAGACACCCTCGTCTTCGACCATCTCCTGCATTTCTTCTTGCTGAGGGGCCGACGTGACCTGGAATAACAAGACAGTCACACGAGGGAACCTCATGATGTTCGGTTGCTTGCACTGTCTGGTTCTCCTGCCTGGGAAACATTATTAAAAGTATCGACCTTATGGGTCTGTGTTCCATTTGCAAGGTGTGGGACTGTCTGACATACACTGATCAGCCATAACATTATGACCACTGACAGGGGAAGTGAATTACAGTGAAGATCTGGTTCCAGTGACACCTGTTAAGGGGTTAGACAGCAAGTGAACAGCCAGTTTTCGATGTTGAGGTGGTGGAAGCAGGGAAGACCAGCGAGACTAAGAATCGGAGACCCTTTTGACAAGTGCCAAACTGGGATGTCTAGACGACTGGATCAGAACATCTCCAAAACACCAGGAACGTCTTGTGGGTTCTACCAGTATACAGTGGTCAGTGCATACCGAAGGGTTCAAGGTGACCTGGTGACATGGGTCATGGGTGTCCAAGTCTCAATGGTGCTCACGGAGGTCCCACCTCAAGACTTAATAGATCTGTCTATGTGCCAACATCTTGTCATGGTGCCAGATTCCACTTGTGGAGATCTTGTGGAGGCAGTTTGGAGAAACAAGTGGGGCCTACACAATCTTAGGCAATATTAAAGTGATGGCTGATGAGTGAAGGTGCTTCCAGAACTCAACGTAGTGCAAGTTAGCATCTGACACCTCAGGTTACCCCATGCAAGTGTTTTCAGACGTGTGATGCTGAGTTGGCGTAACAGCCACGTGCTGAGCCTATCGCTCTGTTTTATAATGTTTAAACACATCACTGCTTTTCTGTAGGAGGAGGTGAACGTAGCAAAGGTTATGCTTAGAGACCTAGATCCACCCCCTCTGCATGCTATTGCAAGCACGCACACACACACACACACACACACACACACACACACTCACTGGAGGCATTTCTCCCAGCATGTGCTCATCCTCTTCTTCGGAGGTAGGAGCCAGAGCAGCGGTCCGTCTAAGTACGCTCAGTCCCCCTGCCCTCCGTGAGCCCCCCTGACCACTCCTCAGTCTGTCCGACTCGCTCCAGTCTGGCTCTCCGGAGGACAGGCAGAAGGAGGATTCTGTGGAAACGCGGACACGCAAGCTACGCTTGAACCTGTGACGCTTGTGTGAAGCCCCTCGGCTGGGTGGGGGTGGCTGCAGGAACAGGGGGTTGATGAAGCAGGGAGATCCTGCTCGGGATGTCCGCCGCATGGACACTGCAGGGGGGCCATTAGGAGGACCGGGAGCGGACTGGGAACCCCAGAAATCTGTGACGAGAGAACAACAGATTCCATATTTACTAAAAGACAAGCTGGGAATCAGTTCATATCATAGGTTGGGAAGGATGGAAATCCTGTTCTGTTCTATTCTATCAATTTTCTTTTCTTCTATTCTATTTTCTTTTATCCAATTCTATGTGGTTCACTTTTATTATATTCCATGCAGTTCTATTCTATGCCATCCTGTTCTACTCAATTCTTCTATCCTTTTCTATTTGATCATGTTCTGTATTCTATTCTATTCCTATCTTATACGGTTTTACATTCTATTCTTTTCAGTTCTGCTCTACTCTGATCTATTCTATTCCATCACCTTTTCACCTGAAAGTAAATGAAGTAAATCCTTCTTTAGAGTTCTGTTCTGTCTTATTCGATTCTATTCGATTCTATTCTGTCCTGTACTCATTTAATCTCTGTTTCGTTTAATTTTATTCAAATTATTTCTATTATATACTAATCTATTCTATTCTACTGTCATGAACCAGCTTGTGTGAATGTTTAAAACATGTGATCATTCTATTCTACTCAGATCTATTCTATTCTATTCTGTTCTATTCTATCTCTATCTGTGTGTCTGTGCCCGTGTGCATGTGCTTAACCATCTTCTTACCCAAACCGAGGTGTGAGATGGTCTCTAGCTGCGTGTGGTTGGTGGCTTGTGCAATAGCTTCAGGAAGCTCCAGTGGGAAGGGCAGCACATCCCTACAGAACACACAAACACAAACACACAAACACTCACCCACACTTGCGGTATCAGATCTGTAGAAGTTTCCTGCCTTTCCTCTGAAAATGTAATTCTGCCTGATTTGTTATTTTTACATTAAAAGCGTGGACGACTCACACGGTGCTGGGAGGCAAAACACAACTGGATGGTTTGGGATTATTGGGCCAAATCTCTGAAGATGCTTCCCTCTCATCTCACACAGAGATGAGGCAGAGTGTTCTGAAGACATGATATGCAGTGCACGTAGTGTGTGTCGGTGTATATGTCGGTGGGTGTGTGTAGTACCTGCTGATGCAGTAGAAGGCCACTAATCTGCACAGGTCGGGGAAGCTTAAGGCTGAACTCTCCAAAGCAAAGGCTGCGAAGAGAGAAGGGGACACAGTGAAACACAGCACACACACTGGAAACACGACCCGTGGAAGGACGATTGCCTGCCATTGGCTTGCACTTGTGTAAAGCTGCCGTTTTTGGAGATATGACTGCCGGTGGTGTGCTGTGCACCTGCCCCACACACCATCAACATTACTCATCACTTTCTCCAAACAGCTCTGTGCATGATAGGTTCTGAGTGACTAACAAGTTTGGAGTGAATGTCTAAAGTGGACAAAGAGGAGCGGAATGAATCACCGTGTGCATGGACGGTGTGAGTGCATAAAAGCCCCCATTTGGATTTAACTGGTGTAAAGCAAAGTCTTATGTATTTAGTCCTGTGGGTCTAAGAACCCACTTCTATGAAAGGCATGAGGGTTTCACACAATTCAGAGGGAAAAGAAAGCCTTCTCGATGGCTTTTTGTGTCACACTGTTATTATAATGCACATATCGCACAATGAAGAACTTCACATAATCAGGCTTCACCCTTCGTTTCTCTAATATCCAGAACAAACGGCCTGGTTTTAAGTACAAATGATTCATTCCCACGGAACGTCTGGAAGGAATCAGTAAAACAAGCACTGGAGTGCTTGGGACTCCAAAGTGCAAAGTGCAAGACCCTGTGGACCACCGAAACCAACCATATAAGTAACCCAACGTTTAAAGGTGTCAAAGAACCTGCAGGGGTTTTTGTCCAGCCGCCCACTGTGAGACGATGGCTCTGCCCTGTGGGTGTGAAAGGACATGAAGCTGATCAAGAAGCTTTTAATGAGTAAAGCAAACGGACAAATCAAAACGCCGAAGCTGCTGGTCTTTTCGAATCACGAGTCCATTCATCTCAACGTCAATGAATGAATGTGCGCTGGGGTAACTGGGAGGGTGAGACGCAGAAAATGCTCAAAGACAAGTGAAAGTAAGTCTTCTGAAATGAATGGAAGCTGTAATAAAGGTGGACGCAGTACTGAAACATCTGACTTCATATACAGATGTCTGCTGAGGTGTCGGTATCATTTTCTATTAAATATGCTTTTAATGTTTTTATGATTCTAAATTAAGACTTTCTCGTGTAGAAATTCAATAAAATGGATGGGTTTCTGTACGACCGGGCAACCAGGGGGCAGAAAGCAACAGAAAACGGTCAGTAAAGACTGAGGACAGCCTTTACCTGGATCCAGAACTTAGAACAAGTTTATTAAGATAATCAGAGCAACTCTAACTAGACTTTCAAGGCAGCAAGATGATCTATACCAGCCATTTCCTCACTGTCCCAGACCGAGCTTGGGGTTCGCGCCACTCACCAGTGATACTACCCGTCAGAACGGACCAGTGATGTTAACAGACACAGTGGACGGACTTGCTCGGGGTTTGATACAGTCCGAATGTGACAAAAACATGCAGGTTTTAAAGTGTGTGTAGATGTTTATCATATGACTACGTCTGTGGCTGTGGGTGTGTTACACTCACTGGAGTCTTCCTCGCGGATGGGGTACTGGGTGACACTGGTCTCCTGAACTCTCACACACAGCACCTTCCTCTGAGTGGACGAACACTTACACACCAGAAAAGTCTGCAGGGAGATAAAACAAGTGACCAAAAGAACCTACATTAAAAATGTCCTGAATATAAGAATATTTATGAACTACTAGGCAATGGATATTAAATTACACTGATTTAACCACAGAGCTCAAACAGCTACGAGATCATTCTCATTCACGCACCCGTGTAAGCAATGGGGGCAATTTAAACTACCTACGTTTACAAATTTACGAGAAGTTCAAATGCTTTTGGAAAGTTTTGTGTGTGATTTTTTTAATTATTATTTTTTTAAAATAACTTTTAACCAAGTTTCTTCCGCTAATTCAGACACGCCAATTGCCCAATCGTGTTACAGTGCCATCACATGTGACAGTCGGGGGGAGAAGACAAGCAAATGCTTCCTCTGACACATGTGACGCCAGCCACCTCTTTTCGAACTGCAGTCATTTGATCCTTGCTGGACAGTCAACGTGCTTTGAGGAAAGTTCAGGTCCCCAGCTCCGATGCAATGGCTGACAGACGCCTGTTCTGACCAGCATCACGTTGAGTATGTGATGTGGAGAGAGACCCGTGATTCAAAACGCGCAATCCTTTGATCATAGTGGTAGCAATTTAGACTGCTTAAAGCGATTTAAGCAACATGAATAACCATTCAGTGCACAGACTTGTAGTGAAGCCCCATGGAGCTTTGAATTACAATCCCCAGCTGTGGAGGGAACCCATGTTCAAAAACACCAATTCTGCATAATGCTGCTTTAATGAAAAAGGTTCTGTGGATTTATGTTGAATTACACTGTAAAAACATAAAGACAGACGATGTTGTTGCACAGCCGGTCAGACACACAACACTTCAATCACAATATCTCACTTCTGATTTCATCATTGCAATATCCCACTATCGAAACATACACGCATGTGAGGTTCTGATATTTAATGATGGGTTTACTGAAGGTGATGCTGGAATATTGCACTAAATGATCTGCATTTTACTCATTTCACTGCACCTGCAGTGATCTTTAGCTCTTTGGAATCTGTGGATGTGAGAAATAGTGCATGTCAGTATCGACCCACAATTCCAATATCGGTGCATTAAAGTGATTCAGTGGCTGCCTCACCCCAGCGATTTCTCTCTGCAGGATGCAGAGGGCGGAGTCTGGGTTGATGGATAGCTGAAGCCAGATGGAGTGTGTGAGAAGGAGGCGGTCCAGAACACTCAGACTCTTCTGAAGAGAGTCATCCATCTGTAATACAGGACAGAGGGTTCACACACACACACACACACACACACACACACACACACACACACACACACACACACACACACACACACACACCAATGAAAAACTTAATAAAATTAAAAAAAAAAAGAAACAAAATTGCATTCCTGCCTCAGTCTTCCCCTTCGGGTTCCGACTCATGACCCCCAGGGGCCACAGTAGACAAACACAATCTAACTAAACAAATAACCCACAAACCCTTGTACCATCCATGTCTTTAATTGGGCACATTGTGTAAACACCCACAACTCATTCTTGGGACTCAGAGCCAACTGGCAAAAGGTGCTTCACTTGAAGAGAGGAGATTGGAAGGTGCTTTGCCTGGTCAGTGATAAATCTGTCCCTGTCTACCTTGACGTCAAAAGACATGTAACAGAGACGTAAATAGGTGGAAAATAAGGCTGTTAACACATTGCCAAAGACCTGGGAGTACAATCCACTGAGGAATAAACGGTCTACAAATAGAGAAAATTCAGGACTGTTTTTACTCTGCCTATGAGTGTGCATCCTCTTAAGATCACAAGAGCACAGCAAGCCATCAGAAAAGAACGAGAGAGGAGCTCAAGTGTAACAGTTAAAGCCCCACAAAAGACTCTACAAGCCACAAAATCTTATGTTCATGTGGTCCAAACATCTGGCAGAGTCCAATTTTCCATCCCAATTCGGAAGTGGCCCTTTAGAGGGTTGGGAAATGTGGTGGTGTAATGGAGTTGGGTAATTTGGAAGTGCCAATAATCCAATCACACACTAGGAGGGTGAAGACAAGCACATGCTTCCTCCGAAACATGTGTACTCAGCCACCATTGCATCGCTGCTGGGCAGCCAACAAACTTGGACGAAAGCGTCGGGTACCCAGCTCCAATACAGACACCTATGCATCGCACTGGGTGTGATGTGGGGAGAGAGCGCCATCTACTCTGGCTGCCAATGGCAAGCAGCATGACCCGGGATCCCAACCGGCGATCCTTGGATCACAGTGCTACTACATTAGACCTCTGAACCCCCATCATTTGGCATTTCAAGAGATTCAACTCTAAGGCAGCTTGGACCAGTTCATGAACTATATGTCCAAATGTTTGTGGACAGCCCACCTAATGAATGCATTCAGCTATTTCAAGGTGCACTAGTTTCTGATACAGCTGTGCAAATGCACACACACACACACACACAGGTTATCTAGTTCCTGTAGAGAAGTACTACTTATAGAACAGTGCAGGCAACCGGCAGTTTAAAGAAAAGAAAGAAAAACTGTATGAATCAAAGAGTTTATTAGCCTTCGGCTCTTAGAAGGCTTTGGTGGATCATGGTCATGTTCCCGGATGAATAATATTAGACTTATAATTACACTTGAGGGGGAGGTTAAAGTATTATTAGAACTCATTTAAGCGTTTCTATTTGGGAGAAAAAACAGTGCGCACTCTGAAACCATCACTCTGTCGTGATGTCATACGGACAGACTGGTCATTTCAGTGTCACATTAACACACACTTGGCCACTCTCTCGCACTGATGCCCACTTACTCAAACATACACGGGGTGATTACCAAACCATCTCCAATGCTGTGCCTTTACTGTCTCTCTGTCCATCTCTCTCTCTCATTCTCTCTCTCTCTCTCTCTCTCTCTCTCTCTCTCTCTCTCTTTCTCTCTCTCTCTCTCTCTCTCTCTCTCTCTCTCTTTCTGTCTGAGTATCAGCAGTGTGACACTGTGTGGGCTGCCTAGAGAGGGCTCGAGTGTAGCGGCAGATGGTTGCCATGGCAACAGATGCCTACACACGCCAACAGGCATTCCCACTCAGTCACAGACACCTACACTACACACACACACACACACACACACACACACACACACTCATGCATACACACATGCACACAACACAACTCCCTCTCTCTCTTGCACACACACACACACACACACACACACACATGGCTCATCAAAAAGGCTGTAAAAACTTGGCAAAGCAGGGAGGGTGGTTCTCTCTCTCTCTCTCTCTCTCTCTCTCTCTCTCTCTCTCTCTCTCTCTCTGTGTCTGGTTAGTTTCAGGAGAGTTCTTCTCATCATAACTCCTGCTCATCCCAATGCACTTCAGGTTATTTTTATGGATTGTGTTTTTGAAGCCCACTCCGCTGTCACTTCCTCTGCCCGACTTACATAAGACAACAGCAGGCACAACAATGAAGGAGGGGAGGGGGGCAGTGATGTCAGAAAGGTAACGGCAGAAGCAGCAGAGGACGCAGAATTTTATTTTAGAGTCCACGCACACACACTTCCTGAGCCGTTTTTACACTGACCTCTCTCTTTCTCGCCAACGTCGGTGGGTCAGTTCCGACTCGCCGGGAGCAGGATACAGCTCGAACACCTGCGTAGAAGAAGGAGGACTGATAATCACACCGTCACAAACAGTATTAAAGCAACAGCGATTAGTTGTAGTGTAAGATATTACATATCAGTGCCTTTTATGTGGCAGACGGGGGTTAGATTCCACAGCCAGGCAAGAACACAGAACTGCACCATAAACCCACCAGAACACCCCTGTACCACATGACACAAATGTAAAAGAACAGTCTGAGGAAAAGAAAAACTGTCCAAGTCGTCAATCAGCCAAGATGAGTCGGTATCTGAAGTGTAGATAATAAGTAGCAGCTGCTTATACCCCTCAAATAATGTCACGCACATCATCATTCATTCTGATCAAACTGTGTTATGTCTCGCTCCATTTATATCTCAATATTGATACAAACATGGACATATCGCTCAGCCTATATCCTGCTCTGCTTATAGCCCATCACTCCAGAGAACACAGTTCCACTGCTCTGTACCTTTCTAGTCTGTGTTTGGCATTAAACACGGTGCCAACTGGTTCATGTTTAGAAGCTCCAGGGAGTCCTATTCTACTGGCAGCACTTCCCTACAGAGACTAACCAAGCTGGGTGTGCAATTGCACGTCTGCCTCAGCAGTACGTGCGACCTGAAATAGTCCAATAAGTTCATCAGAACGGGTGTCCACAAACATTTGGACATAAGAGATAAGGTAAGATGGGGGACATTTGCATTGTTAGGGGAGAAGACACTGTAAGCAGATAAAGAGCAGTATGTAGACAAAGATGTGCCTTATACAAAATAAAATATATAGGATTAGCTACAGAAAGAAATGAATAAAATAAAAAAATAGAATTAAGAAACTATACAAATGCACAGTTTACACATGCAGTTGTACAGATATTGCACAAATCCAAACAGGTCATGGATTGATATGCACAGAAATTGTAGATATTGCACTGTACCGTTCTGTCTGACTGTACATTAATTAGAGGTAGGATAAGATATACAGGGGTTGGACAATGAAACTGAAACACCTGGTTTTAGACCACAATAATTGATTATTATGGTGAACTAGGGCCTCCTTTTGCAGCCAATACAGCGTCAGTTCATCTCTGGAAGGATATTTTTTGGATACAATCCGGGTTAGCACCCCAACATCCCTTTCAAACAGCTTCCTCTCGCGTCCACAGTTAATCCTGTTGGATGTGGTTGGTCCTTCTTGGTGGTGCTGACGTTACCCTGGATACCGTGGCTCTTGATACATCACAAAGACTTGCTGTCTTGGTCACAGATGTGCCAGCAACACGTGCACCAACAGTTTGTCCTCTTTTGAACTCTGGTATGTCCCCCATAATGTTGTGTTCATTGCAATATTTTGAGCAGAACTGTGCTCTTACCTGCTAATTGAACCTTCACACTCTGCTCTTACTGGTGCAATTAATGAAGATTGGACACCAGGCTGCTCCAATTTAACCATGAAACCTTCCACACTACAATGACAGGTGTTTCATTGTCCAACCCCTGTAGGTCCATGTGGTGTTTGTGATAGAGTGCACTATGATGGGGTGAGCAGTGTGTTTATGACCGAGAGTGTCTGAGTCTCTTCTCCGGTATCTCTCTTTTCCACATCACAGGTGGCAGAGCTGGTCATTGAAGGAGCTGCACAGTGATGCAACCTCCTCCTGTACTGGGTGAGAGGTGTTGTCCATTATGGATGTAAGCTTGGCCAACATCCTCCTCTCCACCACCTCCCCCACTGACTCCAGCGCACAGTTTCCTCCTGTCTGCTGCTGTAACACTACCTCCCCAGTAGACAATGCCATAGAAGATGGCTGATGCCACCACAGACTCATCAAAAGAGTGGAGAAGTCAACCCTGTATTCTAGAGGACTGGAGCCTACGCAGCAGGTGGACTATGCTCTGGCCTTTCTTATACAGAGTGTGTGTTGTCTGACCAGTCCAGTGTGTAGATCTCGACGTCCCTTCCCTGTATGTTCAAGAACATCTGTAATCTACACCACATGGACAAAAGTACCAGGACACTTGCTCATTCATTTTTATTGTAATCCTGCTTTGGTTGGAGTCTCTACTGTCCAGGGAAAGCTTTCTACAAGATTTTGAAACATTGCTGGGAGGATTTGATTGCATTCAGTGAATGGGCATCAGTGAGATCAGGATATTGGATGATCACCTCACTTCATCCCAAAAGTATTGAATGGAGCTCCATCATTCCAGAGAACAGAGTTGCACTACTCCACGGCCATATTTCTCAAGCTCGCCTTCCAATGCAGACCATCAGACCATTGCAACAGATCTAGAATGCAGCAGCGTGGCTTGTCTTCGATGTTCCTAAATTCAGTGACGTAACTCCTCTGCTGCGTTCCCTTCATTGGCTCCCTGTATCTGAACATCAGATTCAAAACCTCGATGTTGACCTACAAAGCCAAAAATGGACCAGCCCCTCCATACATGATGGCAATGGTCAAAACTCGAGCTGCACCAAGAGCCCTTCGAGCTTCAAGAACAGCTCGACTTGACCCACCATCCCTCAGAATGCAAGGAAAACATGCATCCAGACTCTTTTCTGTTCTGGCACCAAAATGGTGGAACGAACTTCCCCTGGGAGACCGAACAGCTGAGTCCCTCACTGTCTTCAAACGCAGACTGAAGACTCATCTGCTTCAGGAGTATTTAACTCTTTTTAACTTGTTTCAGCAGGATCTAAGTGTGAGGAACCTCTAGATTCCAGCCTTGTCTACTAATTAAGGATATTCTCTGAGTGAACAGCAAAGCACTTTTGTAAGTCGCTCTGGATATGGGCGTCTGTTAAATGCCATAGATGTAAATGTAAATGTATTTTATCTCAATGTGTGTGTGTGTGTGTGTGTGTGTGTGTGTGTGTGTGTGTGTGTGTGTGTGTGCACTTGCACATCAGTGTCAACAATGGGTGCAACGTAAAGTAGCTGAATTGCTTCATTAGAAGGGGCGTTAACACACATTTTGATGATTAGTGTAGTTCCAGTGGCAAACTAAAGAACAGTACTAATACTTTTGATCATTTTTCTCGTTTACAGAACGTCTACCGCTGTGAAGGACTCATTTAAAACAGTCCTGTCCAACAATAACAGAACTATATATCAAATCAATCAAACCTGCCTCATCGCCAGGCTGAGAACCCCATAAACCTGCTCGGTTAGACCGAAAAGGCACAAAACAACATTATACATACATTCTGACTCGTTCTCTACTTGACATTTAAGGCAGGGTCTCGTATATTATTCAGATGACTGCTTTTAATGTTGACAAATGTTTTTTGACCCCTGTGCAGACCCTCTAATGCAGAGAGACCGCCAGACACTCATTTAGAACGGCTGGCAAACAATTCACGAGCCTATCCACGCGTCGGTGCCCTGATATTCTTCATGCAAATTGTGCACATTTGTAAGCTCATACAGACAGCTGGCCCGGGTGACTTTCCCACCTACAGACGCACAAACCACAAATCACAAACCCAAAGAGATGGACGAACAGTGACCACACGCTAATAAAGTCCCTACAATACATTAATATCAGGAGCCATCAGGCAGAGGGAGTCTCTGCTTTCAGCTCGACCTACACCTTCAAAAGATTAAAAAAAAAAAGAGCCAAATGAAGAGAGGAAAAGAAGAAACGAACGAGTGCTGTCCATTTGGAGAGTAGAATCTCCTTATATAAAGACCTGAACAGTGAACAGCCTACACACTCTGTTACGCAATGCAGCAGCAGGAGTTAAAACTGAGAACGGGGAAAAGAGAGACGAAACGAGAGACGGAGAGTGAGAGGAAGGGAAAGGGTTTGACAGGTCTACAGAGGGCTGCAGTACATGTTTCTTGTATCGTATTTGATTAATGGTTTACCTCCAGACCTCCAGACCACAGATGAGATTTGTGTGGGTTTAAGTACCAGCAACGGGTTCATCATTCATTTTTACATAAACATTTTTCACTGTCATCCCTTAAAATAGAACAGCCTGTTGCCATGTTAATGATATGACTGGCAGCCTTGCGTTGTGCCTCATTCTCGACCTCGCAACCTGGGATGAAAGACGACGTATAGTTATTTTCCAAAAGCAAGTCGTTTGAGCTGTTTTCACAGCTATAGTTTGTTTGTCCTGATCCAAATCCGTTATTGGGTTTGTAACATGATGCATTTTCTGCTTGATTTGTCTGAAAATCCCAGGAAAATGCATCCCAATAAACCATATCAGAACATTCTGCAAACTGGACAGACCTTTCTGGGATTGGAGAAAGAAAGTCAATTCAGGAAGAAGGTCCTGTGTTCGGTCCTAATGCCTATACCGGCTGCGTCCTCAAGCCTAGGCTGCAGCCATGCTAGGGTGGTCTCGGTTGGGACTGTCCTATGCAAACCTCTGAATAACAGACTACTGGTCACACAACTGGATCAATCTGGAACAGATTTACGATGCTGCATGGTCGTATGGTCTGTGCAGAGGAAACTGGACAATTTAGGGTCACAAAGGTTACGTCAGTGGCCTCCTCCAAATTCAGCCAAACGTAGGCTGTATACAAAGCGTCCTTCACTTCGAAACATCCTTCAGATGAACAGGTGGGTATCTGTAAATACCTATAATGCAGCTTCACTTTTGCATTAGTTTTGTTTTTGTATTTACATTGTGTTACAGCCTTATTCCAAAATGGACAATAAACCACAAAAATATGACGGGCACATCCAGGTGTTCACAGCCTTTGCTTGATACTTTTTTGAAGCTCCTTTGCCAGTAATTACAGCCTGAAGTCTTTTCAAGTTTGATTCTACAAGCTTCTGGCACCTGTCTTCGGAAAGTTTCTCCCATTCTTCTTTGCAGAACCTCTCAAGTTTCATAAGATTTGATGGACACTTTTGGTTTCAATCGAGTTCAGTCTGGGGCTCTGGCTGGGACACTCAAGAACCTTCACGGAGTTGTCCTGAAGCCACTCCTTTGTTATCTTGGCTTGTGTTGAGGGTCGTTGTCCTGTCAGAAGATAAACCTTCATCCCAGTCTGAGGTCCAGAGTGCTCTGAAGCAGGTTATCATCAAGGATGTCTCAGTACATCACTGCAGTCATCTTTCTCGGGACCCTGACTAGTCCCCCAGTTCCTGCTGCAGAAGAACATCCCCACAGCATGATGCTGCCACCACCATGTTTCACTGTAGGACCGGTATTATTTAGGCGAAGATCAATGCCTGGTATGCTCCAGACATGATGCTTGGCATTCAGTCCAGAAGGTTCAACTGTTTTGTTTCTCATGGTATGAGAGTCCTTTAGGTGTCTTTTGGCAAATTCCAGACAGGCTGTCATGTGCCTTTTCCTCAGGACTGGCTTTCAGAATTGGTTGTCAATCTTGAAGGTTCTCGTCTCTCCACAGAGTAACATTGGAGCTCTGTCGGAGTGACCACTGGACACTTCCTCCTTGACTAATGCCCTTCAACCACTATCTCTCAGTTTGGCCTTACAGCCAGCTCTATGAATAGTCCTGGTGGTTCCAAACTTCTTCCATTTACAGATGATGGAGGCCACTGTGCCCATTGGGACCTTCAACATAACAAAAATGTTTCTGTACCTTCCCCAGAACTGTGTCTCCATACAATCCTGTCTCAGAAGTCTACAGAAAGTTCCTTAAACTTCATGTCTTGGTTTGTACTCTGACCTGCACTGTCTACTATGGGACCTTATATAAACAGCTGTGTCTTTCCAAATCACGTCCAGTCAACTGAATTCACCACAGGTGTCCAATCAAGCTGTATAAACACCTCAAGGAGGATCAGTGGAAACAAGATGCACCTGAGCTCAATTTTGAGTGTCACGGCAAAGGCTGTGAACACTTATGTTTGTTATATTTTTGGGTTTTATTGTTAAGAAATTTGCAATGATGAATGTTGTGGGGACAAATGATTTGAATCCATTTTGGAAGAAGGCTGTAACACAACAAAATGTGCAAAAAGTGAAGCGCTGTGAATACTTCCTGGATGCACTGTACATGACATTATATGAGTAGTATAGACTACAGCATGACCGGCATGTACAACGTTTACACACTGTTATAATGCTTTTTTTTATTAAAGTGGGGGAAATAGGATTTCTAGGATATGGGCTCTTTAATGACGAGGAAAGAGCGATCAGTCAGTCAGTGACAGTGCCATGAGGAAGAGACCCACCAGAGTCAACAGCTCGGCTGACATGTCTGATAACAAGTGAGAGAGAAAGAGAGAGAGAGAGAGATGAGGGGGAGAGAGAGAGAGAGAGAGGAGAGACGCTGACGATTGGAGGGGAGTGTGACTTCTTCAGGCTAAAGTGAAGATTAGATAAAAGACAAGTCACAGCAAAGGAGATCTCCTGAGACAGGACTGAGAGAAAGAGCGAGAGAGGGGGTAGAAGGAGTGCTCCTAAGAGGAAAAAAGAGCAGCAGAAGCTGTGACATAATGAGGGGGCAGAGAGAGAGAGAGAGAGAGAGAGAGAGAGAGAGAGAGAGAGAGAAAGCACATATCTCCTCACTGTGAAATTTTACATTAGGAAGGAAGGCATTAGGGCATGGCATGGCATCGGCATGGCTGGCAACACAAGCATAATCCCAGTCTTAAACATCTGCCCACAGACAGCAGTACACGGTTCTGTCCACTAACTTACACCGACATTCCTTTCTACGGCTTTGCTGATTTTGTTCCACTCTGAGGTGACCGTGACCTTCTGAAACCAGTTGGAAACAATATCTCCAATAATGCAATAATGCACTTTCCTCCTAATGAAGGCCACACTCATTAAAACCTGAAAAAAGCACACTTTAATGAGTCTCCTTATCAGAGACTTCCCTGGAACTCTAGATTCTACTGTGAGATGCTGAAACCTCTCAGCAGAAGGACGAGTGTGTTGTGAGACTTTCAGAGTGCTTCCATCTCCCTGGTGAGTAATGATGAGTTTGACTGAGCTACTGATTAAAGGAGGGTCTGTGGGAAGGAGGCATGGTGAGCTCTCGGCCCTCTGGCACATCCTTCAAAACTTGCTCCGATGGAAGATCGTCAGATAACACCACCAGTGAGCCACCACCCCATGTGGGGGACTGGGGTTCAATTCCCAGTTTGGGCAACTATGCTGGGCTGCACCTATAAGAGTCCTCGGGCAAGACTCCTGACACCACTCTGGTAATATGATAAAACTTATAAGTTGCTCTGGATGAGAGCGTCAGATAAATGCTGTAAATGTAAGACCAAAGAGCAGCATCACGATCTCTGCACACTGTCTCCTGGTCCCCCTAGATTCCTGACATGGACATTTCACTGTGAAATTACGTTCACTTCGGTGGAAAACTGTCACGATAAAGGTTTTTACACCTTGGTGTGATATGCTGTCTGATTATGAATCAAGTTTGTCCTCCAACAAAAAGAGACAATCAGCTCACTGGTTGCGAGTGACTGTCCAGCCTGTGCCAAAATAAAAGTCACTAATACAAACACAGCAGTAATACAAAATACTTCAAAACCACACCCACTGGCTCCCTTTTTCAAAACAGATTTCTACAGTAATTCTTTCATTTGCAACCCTAATTTTAAGTATACGGTATGTTATTATATAATTTACATACTTTCACTTCCATCTGAGTATTTCATATATTAGGTGTAAGGTATATATGCATGAGTTGAAAGCTAGAGCTGGTGTAACCACGAAAACGAATGAAAGCAGTGAATAAGAAAGTAATCAAATATTAAATTGTCTGGTTATTTAACAGGAAAACACTTCAATTCATTTATTTCCAATGTGTCCAATATAAGAGCACAGCCGAACCTGCCTCAAATCGTTTGTTTTAAAGCTCTGAAAAGCAGCCTTTCGTCCTAACGTGTCTACATTCTGCAGTTCTCCCTTCCTTCTACATCTAAAACTGTGTGCTGAAGGAGGAATGTAGGGCAGAGCGAAAGTGCCTGCAGTGTCGGAGTCCAAAATATAAAGACTGTTCTTCAAATTAGAAAGACAGCAGAAGAACGGAAAGGCGTGAAGGAAGAAGTGTCAGGGCAGCAACGTGCAGAGCAGCCATGGAGGCGAAGCTGAAGGTGGTCCATTAGAAATGAAACTAAACTGAGGCTCAAAGATCATCATGACTACATCCTGGATTATACCTGACACTCCAAATCACTCTGTTATGTACACATTTAAAACACTCTGGCCACCTGTCACCCCCCCGGACCCCCTCGGTGAGCGATTCTGGAGTGTAAATGAAGTGCCTCTCGTCTCGTTCAAGAGCAGCGCGGGTGGTCAAAGTTGAACAATCCATGTGGATGATAAAGCTGCATGTTTTAGAGTGTGTGTGTGTGTGTGTGTGTGTGTGTGTGTGTGTGTGTGTGTGTGTGTGTGTGTGTGTGTGTGAGAACATGTGTGGTCAATATGTTAGACAGCCAGTTATATCATTTATTATGACTCTTGAAGAGCATGAATTCATTTTATCTGGAAGTGCTCAGAGCTGCACCGACGTTGAGCTGGGAAGTGATGGACGAAGACAGGAGGCACCACCGCTGAACACACTGCGTCTCTCTCACGGCGAAATGCTCTCATCAGTGGTTTACTGCTCATTACGTTTCTGTTCAGTTTCATCAAATCATAAAAGAAGTGTGTCCTTGTTCTTGGAGGGACCTTAAAAGTTTGACTCATTCGATGTTCAGGATGTTGGAACCTACAGCTGTGAATCAGATGTTGTCCCATCCAGATATACAGTCAAATTAAGCACTACGAGCATTTTCACACAGTCCTTCTGTAGTTCATCATATATGACCAGTTCATGACCTCACAAACTGTTCATGCTTTTATACGGTTAAATGGGAAACTGGAAACCCCAAACGGCTACGTGTCCATATGCACAGCTTTGGACATTCAAATACCAGGTTTTGACGATTTTCTATGAACACATAGAACCTCCAGGCCTTCGCTGCTTATCACCATGTCTGCGTTGAATTATGCTTAAGTGCCTGGATGTTTTTACCTACTGAAACTATGCTCCTCCTGGAACATAGTCTGGGTGTGTTTTTTTCCTCCTTCCTTATCTCGTGTTCTTCTAATTCATTCTTTCCAGTTGAGGGAACGATGTGCGCGTATGGCTGCTCTTCAGTGTTTGTTGTTCATTTGTTTTGTTGGTTGTTTATTTATTTTGTAAAGAGTCCTTGAGTTTCCAGAAAGACACTAAATAAATCAAATGCATTATTATTATTATTATTATTATTATTATTATTATTATTATTATTAGAGGAAACCAAAGAGAAGCTTCCAAATAGCAAACTTAAATATGAAAACGATCCCAAACTATGTCCTTTTAAAGCATTAAAGCTATTTATCGGCCAAATCTAGTGTTTTGTGAAATGCAATTTACATTTTCTAATGATTTAATTCTTTATTTTTTTTCTAATTATATTACATTTTTGCCAATTATTTTATTTGAATTCATAATAATTATGAACCAACACACATGAAAGTGCAACAACACACTTGCAGTGGTGCTTAAACAGTTGCGAACTCATCAATTTGACCTCAAACGTCCTCATATTTTCCTAACAGCAGATAAAGAGAACCAAATCAAATAAATGAGACACAAATATAACAGCCTGTCTTTTATTTACTGATGAAAATTCAATATTATATACCTGTGAGTGTCGAAAATACGTGAACCATCATGGTCAGCAGATTAATAGAAGATTAAAGTAGATTTAGGTGTTTTCAATCAATGCGAGACAATCAGCTATGAGTGGTTCAGAGCCCATTATGGGTTCTGAAACTTTTGACCGGTAGTGGACATTTATTATGCAGCAGCATGTTGTTAATCAAGAGATCACATCCCAGCATGATGACCGTCTGGAATTGATTTCTTTTACTGGTTTACAATCAACCACATTATGACCACCTCCTTGTTTCTCCTCTCACTGTCCATCCTATCAGCTCCTCTGACCACACAGGAGCTCTTTGTGGTTCTATAATCCAGACTGTAGTTCATCTGTTTCTCTGCAGACTTTATTCTCCTCCTTTCACCCTGATCTTCAATGATCAGGACCCCACAGGACCACCACAGAGCAGATATTATGTGGGTGGTGGGTCATTCTCAGCACTGCAGTCACACTTTACTTACACACACGTTTAATCACCTCTGCGGTCAAACATCAGACACACTCCTCTTCAAAGGTGATCACTTACGAACCAAATTACAGCTACAGTTACACACTTTCGGACTTTTATGACATTTATTTTTTCCACAATATGTTAAAAAGTGGATTCTCGTCTGGAATACAGGAGCAGCCCAAACTTTGGTCTTGCAGGAGTGTGTAAGCTATGAGAACACACTCTCTCCATCCCATACGGAGCATGTTTTTCTATTAACGCAAGAACATACAAACGACAAGATGTCATTTCAGCAGCATCCGCTCGAGGTCTCTAAGGCAACGGGTTGGTCAGTAACATGACAATGACATCAGCATTCAAATGACATGGTCCCTGACACAACCAACAGGTGTGTGTGTGTGTGTGTGTGTGTGTGTGTGTGTGTGTGTGTGTGTGTGTGTGTGTGTGCCATNGTGTGTGTGTGTGTGTGTGTGTGTGTGTGTGTGTGTGTGTGTGTGTGTG
>CM067524.1:2481892-2486892 GCA_034509495.1 Acestrorhynchus altus
TACCAGAGAGAGAGAGAGAGAGAGAGAGAGAGAGAGAGAGAGAGAGAGAGAGAGAGAGAGAGAGAGAGAGAGAGAGATTGTTTCCTGCATTCTTGCCAGGCAGGTTTCCATTTCCCTGATGAAATCTGTTCACACTTGTTTCTTTGTTGCTGGTGAACCTTATTCGACATAACAAACATAGTGTCTGTTTCTGGCTCCACTGCTTTACGTGAGCAGAGAAGATAAAGCCCCAAACAGCTGGTAAACAGCAGTCACATATGCATATGAGAGCTGATTCATTTGGACCATAAGAGTGTTACCAGTTAACACAATTGACCCAAACCCCAACCTTAACCGTACACTTTGGGCAGGTATAAGTTAGGCTCTGAATCAAACTTTCAGCTGTTAGATCTCCAAATGGTTTGATTGCACTTTTGAGCTCCTGCTCTATGTTAAGAGTGGTGAGCTGAAAGCAGGTGCAACATCTCAGGGTTAGATCACACATACCTTACGTGAGTCACCCTGTTGAAGTGTCAGAGCTGCTGGTTTCACACCTATGCCAGTTGAGCGTTGCGGCATCCTGCAGGCCTTTCTGCTACCATCCAGCATCTGTGTCCTACAGATAATCTCGTATGTCCATCTAGACTGCTAATATACTGTCTGCTACTCCAAAAATACATCATTAACACTAAATGTGACACATTTAAAAGTGACACTTTTGTGTGAGAAGATCGTGGTTCGGGAATCAGCCTTGTGACCGGAAGGTTCGAATTGAACTGGCAGGAAATGAGCACTAGCTGCTCCGTGGATAGAGCTGCCCACCGCTCCAGGCATGTGTGCTCACTGCCCCTGTGTGCTCAAAATGACCCGTTGTGTAGTCGTTCGCCCCAGGTTACCTCCCTGTGTGTGCAGTAATAATTTTAGTACTTGTCTGCTCTTAGTGTTGAAGGTTCTAAATGCAAGTTAGCAGTTGATGGTGATCGTATATAGCTTGGACGTTACATTGACTGTCTTCTTCTCAGATGAAAGTAAATGTTGCTTTTTTAAGAAACTCAAGCTAGAGTTTGGAGAGACACAGAATCCGAGGTGTCTGAAGTCCAGGGTGAAGTTTCTGCAGCCTGTGATGGTTTCGGGCGGCGTGTCATCTGCGCTGAGTCCAGTGTCAGTGCAGCACGTTCAGGGAGATTTCAGAGCTCTTCATGCGTCCATCTCCTGACAGGCTTTATGGAGAAGCTGATTTCCTTTTCCAGCAGGACTCAGCATCTGTCTATAGTGCCCGAATGTCCTATATATTCTAATAAATTCAGGTTCTGATGTGTTGATCAATTTCATTATCAATCCATCCTGATCAGAGGCTTAAAGTACTTCATTTTACATGCAGGGGATGATGAAGGAATAGAGTTTACCTTTTCGAAACCGTCTGAGGCGTCTTATCAGAAATCGGGAAAAGGAGATGAAAAGATGGTGACTCAGGGACCTGCTGAAATTCGTGCCATTATCTGTAAACATCTGTTGAATATCACTTGAACTTACATCAGTTAATTTACAAACAACTCCAGTCAAGTGAGCCTGCGCCGTGGAATGTGTGCACTTTCATTTTCAGCTCCCGTCGAGAGAAGCAGTAATAAAAACAACACTGGAGCTTAATCACTTACAAAAGCGCCACTACTGCTGTGACCGTTCATCCCTGAAAAGATCTCCGCAACACTCATCTAAACGACTCGACTCTTGGCATCAGTTTTATTAGCTTCTCAGCACTGAAACCGGAATTCAGTTTTCAGCTCATAACCTTCCAAAAAACACCGTCAAATATGCGAAAGATCTTAATGACGCTGAGGTCGAGTGAAAAAACAACCAGTAAAGGTTGGACGAATGGAGGTCTGATAAACTACTGATCAGACCGATCTGAGAGCTGTCTGGACATGGTCCTCTCCATATCTGAGGGAGCATGGTGTACTGGTGTTCCTGTAAGACTCCCAGCATTGTACACTGTAAAATCAAACTTAAATACTACAGAAAGCTGGAATCACTATGAATGATTAAGCCAAACCAACTGAAGAAGCACAGATGAGGCTCAAACTCAGATTTTGAGTTAAGGTCGTTAAATTCAGAAGGACTTGGCTCTACTGAGTTATGTGGTGACGTTTAAGGTGGGCCTTATGGTGGGACAGTGCAGTGTTGATGAGTAACAATTATTGGCTCCATGCACCGTAAATTTACATACTCACATTTGCTCACCATCATTGTGTAGTCATTCACCCCAGGCTACCTTCCCTACATGTGCACTAATAACTTATATTACTCGTCTGCGCTTAGAGCTGAAGGTTGCTCTAAGTTTGTGTTCCGAAAGCAGTAATATGCAGGTGGTGTTATAGACCCTGTGCTGTCCGTCTCACTAAAATTCTTCCCTAGCTTTTATACGGAGGTAAGATTCAGACACACACACACAGACCACTGGCTTGGACACTGACAAACGGACGGGCTTAAAGACTGTAAAAACACAAGTGTGTGTAGAGTCTATTACAGAATTGCTGATTCGGGTCTGATTAGAATTGATTAGTTGGGTATCAGTGATGCAAAGGCCAATATAGAACTTTATTAGAGCCATTTATATAATAATATAACAGATGCAGCACAGACTCATATCAACTACAGCCGTGTTCAGAGTGTCGTCCGTTAATGCAATAACAGTGATCAGACTCTATGGTGCTCTAATGCACTCGGTTACTGTAGGTCACCTACAGTTAACAGTTGGATCTGAGCAGCAGTCGAATGATCGGCCGACCTCATATTAGGCAGGGTTGCCTTGTACTGTGCCGGAGCATGACTGTACCCGCTCTCCACTATCACTGCACTCACACTGTGCTTAATGTTCTGGACCTGAGCGTGCATACATCGTCATAATAGGTCTGCTTCGCCTGTCCAACATGGACTGCACCCGCATTAGTGTGGACATGGCCTTGTCCTGCCCGTTCAACTGCTTGCAGGCTCGAATGCTGTTGTTTGAAAGCCTCAGTTGTTGTTGCAAACCAACCACAAACGCTGCTGATTCAGCCTTTAAATTAGTTTCTGCTCTCGAATGTAAAATTAACAACAATTAATTAGCCTTCTCTCGCTCACACACACACACACACACACACACACACACACATATATGCACTCTCTCGCTGTCTTACACAGGCACACACACACTTCTTCACGCTGTCCGCTGTCTTTTCGCCTCTTCTACAAAGAACTTTCCGCGTGAGCGGTGTGTAAAAAATCCTGCACACACTGCAGCACTCATTAATTAGCAGAAGGAGCAGATCTGTAGCGGGGGGCGAGGGGAGGGGATGGGGGGACATAGTGCTAACATAGCAGACTAAGCCTGGCAGTGTGAGGAGAGAACAGCACACGCTGTTTGTTTCTCATACGTCTCCTATAGATTTCCATATATATGCTGAGTTTGTAATCAGTTAACGACAGTGAGTGGGATGTTCACGCCCCAAAGAGCACTGCGTAGAAAACCCGTCGCTCGAACCAGCGTTAACAGACAGTGAACTCGTTTCTAACGCCGTCTCCTTTATTCTAGGTGTGTTTATATTGTGGTGGGTGGATGATGGTAAAATTGCAGACAGCAGGATATCAAGAGGATCTATCCTCCGCCTTTAACCCATCCATGCAGTGCAACACACACACTGGTGGATTCACACACTCGGGGACAGTGTGCACATGGACGGCCATTTCCAGCCAGTTTCGTACGATGCCAGATCACCATCGTTCTTCATTACAGCAACTTTAAAAGACCATCGTTACATTAAAGAGGTTCTGCAACCAGTGGTTCTACCTTCTCTGAACACACACTCCGGTGCTCTGTTCCAACAGGACGACGCTTGTCCACACACTGCTGCCTTCTCAAGATCTCGTCTTGAAGACACAGATACTACGCCATGGTTGGTCTCATCTCCAGACCTGTCCCTGATTGAAAATGTGAGGATGCTATTGGACGCTCTATCAACACTCCACCCCTACCACACCATCTGCAGAACTGAGAACATTCAAGCTGCATGGGATGGATCATCACAGGACACCATTAGGAACCTCTACACCTCCATGCAGAGACGTCTGGCGTGTTGCGTTAAACCCGACGCCGTCCTGAGAGACACCACTTCTGTACGAGTAGATCAATAAATACTGATCAGATCAGACTACAGTTATCATCAGTTATTGATCCTGATCACCTTCATCTTCCTTCACAACAGAACTGCAAATTTTTGAGAACGAATGCTTTTGTTTTTCACGATGTTGTACTTTTTAAGAGCTGGACTAATATAATTGTGTGTCTTCACAGTGAAGGACAGAACCTGGTGACTTCCAGGAAGGTTGTTTCAGCTGCTGCACTGCCTGAACATTCTGCTTCACAACACATGGGGGCGATCTTTCTGAGGTTTAAGTTACTGTGTACCACGGCTGCTGTGTTGGGAGCCATTATTTTCAAAAACATGGGCACTGCGGGCAGGAGGGTGGCATAGGGCAGACTGTATCAAACATCTGTAAACATCAAATGTCAGCTTGAAATAAAAGCTTAATTGTAGACTTTCTGGAAATCCGCCTGTTCCTGATATCCCACATTTTAGGCTCGAAAATGAGGACATGTCCCACAAAAGAGGACATATGGGCCCTTACTCCTTATGTCAGTGATGCACATCTCAGTTGTTCTTACACACACACACACACACACATGTTTAGTATAATTACCTACATTCTGACTAACATGCCCACTGAACTGGAATTCTGCCAATTAAACATTTCCTCTTGGAAACTGTCCAACTTTGCTGTTTGACAGATGTATCCGACAGATGAACATCTGTGAATATCTCATCTCATGAGTGGACCAATAGAAATGCTCCACAATTACTTGCATGTCCATGTCCACATATTTGGAAATGCAATTTTTTGCATGACAGTGATGATTGACACTGGTGGTTTGTTTTGGGATTTCAAGAGAAATAAGAGATTAAAGCTGTAAACATCTGATCACA
>CM067524.1:2489392-2526892 GCA_034509495.1 Acestrorhynchus altus
GGCTCAGGTGTAAACAGGCTCAGGTGTAAACAGGTTCAGGTGTGAACAGGCTCAGGTGTAAACAGGCTCAGGTGTAAACAGGCTCAGGTGTAAACAGGTTCAGGTGTGAACAGGCTCAGGTGTGAACAGGTTCAGGTGTAAACAGACTCCCATGGAAACAGGCTCAGGTGGAGAGATACACTATTTGTCCAAATGTTTGTGGACACCCCTTCTAATGAATGCATTCAGCTACCTTGCCCTGCATCCATCGCTGACACAGATGTGCAAATGCACACACAGCTTGCTTAGTCCCAGTAGAAAAGAATTGCCAAAAGAATAGAACTCTTTGAAGCAGATAATCATGTGCCTGTTGGAACCTTTTCTAAACCCAAGTAAGTACAAGAAGGGTATAAAGCCCCCGGCATTGAGATGTGCAGTAGTGGAGCTTTGTTCCCTGGAACGATGGTGTTCCATCCCATACCTTTGTGATTTGTTTTAAGGGGATAAGGGGGGGAGGGGGGTGATGTAAAAAAATGTATGGTGTCATAACAAGAAGAGTGTGATAACAGAAGATGGTTATGGAGTACGTCTCAGGAGATCACTGCTGTCCTTACTGTAGGGAGACTTATTGGAAATAGTCCTTCATTCTACCACAGAGAGCCAGCTGAACTCCTGAAACTGATCCAGCCTGTGCTGTGTTCAGTTTGAATAACAGACTGATAGAATACCCAGAGGAGCTCTGTGCACAGTGAACATCAGCCTCCAGCTCTGGCCTTTCTTGCACGCTTGCTGGGTGTTATATAATTCATTACTGTGCGAGATGATAACCTATAGAAGACACATTAGTATCATGTATATTGGACTTGATTAGATTTGGCAGTGATATTACTAAAACCAGTCGGCAAAAGGGAAAATTCACACCTGCTCTACAGAACGGGAATAAATGAGACAATGAAAGGCTTTCATCTCAGAAAGGTGACCTCAAATAGACCTTCTAGACCTCACTGTGTCACACTTAAGTATAAAATGGACATAATGGACAGAATGGACATGTATGTTATTACACTACCACTGCTTTACACGTGTACAGCCTGGGTAACCGTGACTACATCACACAAAGCAGCTGTTAAATAACAGCTCAGCACAGTTTGGGGTAAATGTGTGAGGATTTAGGCTGTGTTTACATTGTGCGAATACAGCTTTAGTGTCCTTTACTTCGTTAGATTAGGTAGATTATAAGGTGACCATATTGGTTGTCAAAAACGAGGACACTAGACACACACGGGTGTCCATTGTGGTTTGGCTGTTGGGGCTGGGAGGCTTCAAGTAGACTGTAAACCATCTATAGTAATGGCCAGTAATACATAAATATTCATACTTACATAAGAGCCTATATAGATAAATACGCTTATTTTTGTGTCTTTTAAAATATGTTTAAAAGTTAAACAAAAAAGTAATAAAAAATCCTACCGTTTACATTCCATTTTATGTGGGACTTTTATTCACCAAAATAATGAAATGTTTTCTGAGGAGACTGTTTTCAGGAGATCCAATATTACTCAAACTTATCTTCTTTAAAGATGTAAAAATTAAGAGAATGTATGTATTTTTATGAATTTGAACATGTTTTGTTCAAAAATTACTTAAATATTGTTTTTTCTTGCTTATAAGGACTAAGAAATACTTTAAGTCTCAGAAATCCTGTTTGAAATTGATCATCCAGAGAGGTTTTGAGCTGAAAATGCAAGACTTTGTTATTTTAAATGATTAGATTGTCAAAGATATTATATTATGTTTTTTCTAAATTCTTTACTGTGGTCCAAATAAAACAAAAAATCTAAATGTCCTTTATTTTTAATATTGTTATTCATGTATGTATCAGTATTAGCCTAATATTTACTAGGACTTTTATTCTACAATGTGAACTCCAAAGAATGCAATCCCTCCTCCCCTTCTCATTTTCCTCTGGAACCCAATATCTGGTCGGTGATGTCATTAGCCCCGCCCCCTCTCTCTGATCAGTCTGTATGCAAGTTGATCATGTACACGTGGACAGAGCAGTAAACATGCACTAGAAGCTCCTTTGACATTTAAACTGGGAAATGAGTGAATTTTATCTGTGTTCTGAGCTGGATTACTCACTGACACAAACCCACCATGTTAAGTCCCAGGTCTCTCTGGGTGGGTAGATTGTGATCTCTTGTCCCATCATTCCTGCTGTTATGCCACCACAAGCGTCTGTTGGCTGATGTATCAGAGCTGGGGATCAAACCCTATTCTTTGAGCTCATTGATTCAAATTACATTAAGTCCCTTGAAAGGAGGTGGTCTTGGTCTGATCGTTTGTGGTGAGAACATCCCTGACCTTGATCTGACAATGTCCTCGGAAAGATGTGTCCTCAGTCTGAATTGGTCGTTCTGCGGGTGTCGTTAAATTCATTATAATGTCCGGAAAAGCTCCCCCTGCCGACGGGTCTGACCAGTAAGAGGAGAGAACGTTCTTGTCTGATTTCTCATAATGAATTAGAGGAAAGAAGCAAATTGTAGGTGTGAAAATTCCCAAAGACAAAGACGTCTTTGCTTTCTGACTGCATTCGGAGGAAAACCGTACGCTGCATGTCATCAACATAAAACGGCTACTCTTTAACCCTGTTCACATGCCCTTGACTTTTTCCGTCTAAGAGCTTGTTTTGAGCAAAGCAGACAGATGTATGTCATAGATTTAGCCGTTAATGGGGTTGCTGGGTGGGGTGGGGTGGGGTGGGGCGGGTCAGGGGTTGAGCGTCCACAGTAAGTGTAACGGGGGGCTTAAAGGATGCATCCGAGGGGAACAGTGCCCATTCAGATGGTGTAATCCGATTCGGAAAGCTGCCCATCAGCAGGGACCCTCACAGTGACCCAACCTGCCGGCCCTGAATGCATCTTTAAAGCTTGGGAGAGCTTGTGGTGGGGGGGTGTGGGGGGGGGGTCATGTTACAGATTTACACATTCACAAAAACAAAGCAGTCTAATCGGAGCCCTCTGCCCGGCTTGGACACACACTACAAAACCACTCTGATTACCCGGTCAGAGGATGTGTGCTTGGGTTACACAGCACGGAGGGCCATGTATACACACTGAAACGCAACAGGGTGGGAGAGAGAGAGAGAAAGAGAGAGAGAGCAGTTGGTGTATTGTGGCATGGATAGACAGATTTCCTTCACAGGGTCCATGCAGTATTGATGCCTGACTGTATGTTCCGCCTGTCTCTCTCTCTCTCTCTCTCTATCTCTGTAATAGGAGACACTTAGTCTGTCCATGTCAATTGAGCTGAAGCTCTTTAGTAAAGAGCAAAATCTTGTCTGTCTTTGAATGGTGGCTTCTCACTGCCCTGTCATTGTTCCCAGTCTTCGGCCCCCGGCCCCTCGCTCTCTCTCACCTTCTCTCCTTGTTCCAGATGATGTCCCGCTGGTATCCCCCGAGGAAGCCGAGTGAATCTAAACTCTAGTAAATTGACAAACAGGCTTTCCAGAGGGGCACATATGAACTCCGGTCTTGTAGCAGCAGAGTGAAGAGTATCCCCGGACCCACTGAGACATGTCATCTCAAACTCCGGGCTTTATGTATGGCAGCGAAACATAAGTGGAGGAAAAGGTCAGCAAAACCACTGGGCTTTGAGAACCAGCCCCGTATAATTTCATGCAGCTCCTGCCACGACTCACAATGGCTTATCCTCTGCCTGTGATCAAATCTTAAAGGTGACGGCGAGATCAAATCAGAAGAATGAGCAGGAGAGGAGAGATGAAATGATTCTGACCTTTTCCACATCCTCAAATATTCAGCTTTGTTCCAAAGTTCCAAAGTGCTGAGGCTAAAGGGGGAAGAGAGGAGCACAAACTAAAGTCTACCACAGTACAACAGATATTTTGTTGCTAAGCAGCTTCAGATGCTTTTAATAATCTTCTCATATTGCCATTGCAACATCATCTGTGAGACACCTGCTTCTCCAGATTCGTCCTGATTCGTCCTTTATATCCTAGAAGACGTTTCTTTCATGTTATTGCACTTAGTTATTAGTTTTCATCCATTTTTCTGATGTCCGGTGAGTAGCAGGTCATCGCTTTGCCCTGAAAACAACATCACCTGTTCATGGCACGGATGTGTTTGTCATTCTTTGGAGATGCCTGGTCAATGTTGGCATGATGACAGTCCTTCCTCTTCAGTAGCATGTTTGTGCTCTGCATTTCCTGCTCTACCACATCCCAAAGTTGTTAAATATGATTCAGATCAGGTTACGTCTCAGATATCATGTCCATGTGGTGCCTGTACGGGTAGCTCATCTGGGAAACCCAAATGTTTTGTCTGTGGGTTCCACATTGTCCTGGATAGCCCCGGAGGCAGTGATGGGACCAGAAAGGGTTAAACATGTACCCCATGTTGTACAGAGCACATGGAGCATGGACAGGACCAAGGTGAGATTAAGGTTAGATAATGATATAAGCTATTTAGGAAGCCTAACTGGATCTCAGTAACAACACGTGTAGAGCCCACTTAGAGCCCATGCCCATCTGGAACCCACCAAGCCCAGGCTGGGTGGAACAAGTGCTGAAGAACACTGCACTCATGCTCATGAAAACAGTATGAGATGACTTTTGCTTTGTGACATGGAGCATTATCTTGGTGGAAATGGATATTAGAAGCTGGTCAGCAACTATTGTTTACATCCCACACACCTTTACACCAGCTCCACCAGTATGGAGTGTTGACACTATGCACGTTGGGTTCATGGGTCCAAGCTGTCTGACCCTACCATTTGTGAATTTCAGCAGAATTCAAGATGGACCAGACCATCTTATGTTTCTCCAGTCTTCAGCTGTCCATTTTTGGTCATCCCGCTGCAGCCTGGGCTTTCTGTTCTTGGCTGTGAGAAATGGAACACGATTTGGTCTTCTGCTGTTGTGGCCCATCCACACAGACTCAATGCCCCACCTTCCCTCCGTCCTCAACCAATCACTTGCCCCCACCTGTCCTTAAAAGGCTCTTTACACCCCTTTGCTGCTTTGCAGATGCTGAGGTCTTGCCTTTCTCTGCTCTCTCTCCAGCAGGTGGGTCCCACTGGTCATCCAGGGGGTTGTTTGCACACCAGAGAGGGTCCAGATGTTTCAAGACCTGGCCCGGCTACAGAACCAACAACAAAAACTTTAATTCATAAATATTAACCTTCGAATTGTACACCTTTGGTCAGAATAAAATGTTTCTGCACACTCCTCAGAGTCCTCTGGTAGGAATACTTAAACCTGCACTTCTGACACCAACAACCATGCAAAGCTCAAAATCGCTGAGATCCCATTGTTCCTCACATTCATAGTTCATTTGCATGTCCCAAATCTTCTTGTCCATATCCGCATAGTTTTATGGACAGCACTGCTGCCACACAATTGACCGATTGGACAATTGCACGAATGAGTAGGTGCACAGGTGTTCCTAATAACCTGCTCAAAGACCATCTGCCGTAATCTGTTTGTAATTTAAGCCTCTAGATGTACAGACTAATCAGAACCTCAAACAGATTCCCCCAGAAATGACATGCAGTAAGATAGCGAAGGCTTGCATTCTGAATAATTTACATGGAGATGAAAGTAGCTACATACCTGCAGTTAACGAGAGAGTGGGGTCTTCAACCACGACTAATAGAGGGGATCAAATATTTAAGGGCACCTTCTTCAATATTTATGCTGTATCCAGGTATCGGAACCCATCATGGTGCACATCACTGGGTGTTACTAAGTGGGTTCCTCTTTTGTTAAGGGATGAAGGTGCAGAGTTGCAGTGCTGGAGTCAACACCTGTACAGCAGTGTCCTTTGATGCTCGTCTAAGAGAGTCCCGGCTCTCCATCTCAGTGTTTTTCTGAAATGGACTTACAGGAGCACTCCAATGTTGGGAAGAAGAAACCGGCATGTCTATTGGAGATGGGTGCAATAACTTCGTTTTTAAAGTAGTACTCCAAACATTTCTAGCATATCTATGAATAATTCATATTTGAGGGCACCTCACAACGGAATTTCATTCATAGGTCGTTGCTCAGGGTCTGATCCTGTTTCCTTCAAATGGATGCTAGATAATAATAATGTATTATTAACATATAAATGAATAAAATTGCATATAAAATTGGCAAAATTGATAAACCAATAAAAATGGAGCGAGGCAGATGTGTAGAGGTCTGTCAATCAAATGCAAGTTTCTGCTTTGTTTTAGGGAAATCTGTGATGTGAGCAGAGAGGATCTAGGAGAGCTGGCACGAGTAGTCCATGTGTGTCTCTGTTTGGCTGTATGTGCAGGTGGATGGCTGCACAGGACCACCAGAGAGCAGCTATGATGTGGGTGGTGGGTCATTCTCAGCACTGCAGTCACACTGACGTGGTGGTGGTGTGTTAGTGTGTGTTGCTGGTACGAGTGGATCAGACGCAGCAGAGCTGCTGGAGTGTTTAAACCCCTCAGTGTCACTGCTGGACCGAGAACTGTCCACCAACCAGAAACGTCCAGCCGACAGCATCCTGTGGGCACCGATGAAGGACTAGAGGACGACCAACACAAACTGTGCAGAAACAAATGAGCTTCTGTCTCTGACTTTACATCTACAAGGTGGAGACACTCGGTAGGAGTGTCTGATAGAGTGGACAGTGAGTGGACACAGGGTTTAAACACTCCAGCAGCACTGCTGTGTCTGATCCACTCGTACCAGCAACACACACTAACACACCACCACCACGTCAGTGTGACTGCAGTGCTGAGAATGGCCCACCACCCACATAATAGCTGCTCTGTGGTGGTCCTGTGGGGTCCCGATCATTGAAGATCAGGGTGAAAGGAGGAGAATAAAGTCTGCAGAGAAACAGATGAACTACAGTCTGGAATTATAGAACCACAAAGAGCTCCTGTGTGGTCAGAGGAGCTGATTAACCTGGACAATGAGAGTAGAAACAAGGAGGTGGTCAAAAAATGTATGTATATTGCAAAGAACAGGATCTAATTGGTATGATTCCAACATCTTGAGGAACAGTCAGTCATACACTGATATGCATAGGCTGTGGTATAGCCCAGTGTTAAAGCACACACACACACACACACACACACACACACACACACACACACACACACACACACACACATACAGCTCACTTAACTGCTTAATGCTGCAGGTCTAACGCCTACAGATGAGCAATACACAGGATCCCTTCCCTCTCCCCAACACACACACACACACACACACACACACACACACACACACACACACACACACACACACACACACACACACACATCCTCTCCTCGCATCACACTCCCACACACTGACCCGCACCCACTCTGGTGTACAGCAATGCTGGAGGAGAGGCAGCTTTTATCACACAGCTGTGTGTGTGTGTGTGTGTGTGTGTGTGTGTGTGTGTGTGTGTGTGTGTGTGTGTGTGTGTGTGTGAAACAGAATTACACTGTATAATCTCTGAGGTTCTCACAAGGCAAAGGGAAATGCATTATGCTAAATGAGAATTATGTATCGTATTTTAATTGGGTCTGTAAACCTGCGAGAGACAGTGTTTCACTAAGAATTCATTTCAGCCACAAGGTATCAGAGCATCAGCCCATAAAACTGTTACACACTTTTCACCATTGTCTCCTGTCTCCAGTCTGTGAGGACACTGGACTCATTATGAGAGCATTGCTGTGATCAATTCTGGACAGTAACTGCTGAATAAGGGCCTGTTTCTATAAGTTCTTATGAAATTGCACCCAAACCATGACACCAGACCTTCTGGACAAGTGACACATGACAAAACAAAACATCGATCTTGGTGCCTCCACACATGGAGTTGCTGATCGTCTTCACAGAAAAAGGGGGACTTGTCACTGAAGATGACCTGCTGCTATTCCGAGAACAGTCTGGCCACCGCTTTGAGGCCAGTTGTGCATTGAAATCAGTCGATTTTTTTCTGGGTGCAACTATTTGTTTTTTTGTTAAAAGAAAGAAATTGGAACTGAATAAAAATTTTATTTTATGCACACGTGTGCTCCTCTCAAACATCCTTCTGTCTTATTTCCTTATTTGTTGATCCTGTGTTCAGTTACGTTGTGTGCTTATATAGTCGTTTCTAATCCTCGTCCCTCGTGTCCCTTGCAAAGTTTGTGTTTTGGGGTTTCGGTCTGTTTCAAGTCCCGCCGGATCTGGCGGGACCTTTTTTGTATTCGTTCTATTTATTTTTCAGAATTTTACACCAGCGAGATCTTTAGAGGTTTCACTTTATGGTGTTTTTTTAAGCATGGTGTGCTATCTAATGATCCAGCTCCAGTACTTGTCCCATCTGATGATCTGTTTCCCGTACGCGTCCCATCTGATGATCTGCCTCTGCCAGTCTTGTGTCACAACTGATTATTCAGCAGCACTCTTGGTCCCACCAGATGATCTCACTTTAGTCTCTGTTCTGGCAGAAGATCCAGCTCAAGTCTCTGTCTCATCTGAAGATGCAATTCTAGTCTCTTCTCCAGCTAAACCTACAACTCTAATCTCTGTCCTGGCTGATGATCAACATCCAGTCTCCGTCTCGTCTGATGATCCACTTCCAGACTGTTTAAAGTCCCTTGTTTCCCTTGTGACCCTCCTTGGTTCTGGTGCTCAACACATGATTCTTTGCCTCAGATGACTCTGCCTAACGCCTGTTCCACACTGCAGGGTTTCACAAACATTGAAAACATGAGAGACCCCACACATAACGACTCACCCCATCAGCCCTGATTGAAACACTGCACACTTTCAGATTGTGCACGTGAACAAGAGTCTCGACTGATGGAGATCCGTCTTTTGACCGTACATATGAAATGTGCTTCATATTTTTCATTCACAGTCCAGTTGGACCCAACGGTCATGGGAGACAAACAGGTTCTATATGTTCTGGTCAAAGCTCCATTCCCAATCTACGTCCTATGTAGTGATCTTTCTCTGGACTCCAATGTCTGTTCCAACTGAAGATCCAGCTTCCGTTTCTGTCTACCTGTTCTGGTGAATGAGCTGATGGTAGGAGTTCATTCATTATCTTGTCTGCTTTGTTCTGGTCAGGGTTGCTGTGTCATTGGCGGAATACCCCCTGGACATCCAGTACATTGCAGGGAACCACACATATCCAAACTCACCGGAGTAACCAGAGGAAACCCACATGGTCCTGGGGAGAACACCCTAAACTCAGTGGGATTGAACCCACAACCCCAAGCCGCCAGAGCTGCGTGACACACACACACTTCCCGTCATGTCACCACGGCTGTGGATTACTTCTGAAATTGTTGTTCCAGTCTGGTCCCAAAGCAAATCCACTTATCTCCAACTCATACATTAACAAAATAATGGAATGTAAATCTAACCCCAACATTAAGCTAACCCTAATGTTCTTCTTCACCTTAGTCCCTGTCCTAAACTCCCTACATCAAGCTCTGTTTCTTTTCTTTTTTCCACAGTGGATCTGAGACCAAAAGCACACTGACCATGTTTGAAGGTCTCCATGCTTCATGAAACTGACAGATTTAGTATCAAGGTCACTTTCCAAAGTCGTGCTGTAATTGGGCGCTGCAGCATGAGGGCGGCTGTCCCAGAGGCTCTGCTTTGCTTTGGAGTCAGAGTCACATTCTCTGCCATTCTTTTTTCAGAAACTTGGGCACAGACTCTGAACCTGGAATGAGGAGCCCTACATGGAGGAATCAAATAGTCTCCAAAAGTCAAAACTACCACCCACCTGAGAAGCTTCTGTCTAACAATGCCTCTATTTATGTGGGTGTAGTTGCATAACGAGAGTTCAGTTCATGGAAGTGACCTTGAACACTGTCGTCTCTTCTCTTCCAAAAAGAGAACCAAATCCAGCATAACCAGGGGTATAAAGCCCCCCAGCACTGAGCAGTGGAACAGTGGAACATGTTCAATGACGGCGATGAGTTGGGGAGTTCGGAATGGGGGAATCAGTGTTAATGTTCATCACTGGATGCAATCAAACCCTCGCAGCGACGTGATCAGCAAAGGATTAAGATGAATAGGCTTCTTTTGAGACTGAAAGTAAAGGTGCAGAAAAGGTTCTTTGGAGTAGCGCTTTAGAACAACCACTGTCCACCAATGTCTTCAAGTGTATCATAGAAGCATGTCTAGTAGTCCATGATCTTTCACCAAGAGGTACACTACCCAAAAGTAGCCCCTGAGACCCAGTGTCCACACTAATCATCCACATCCATGATCATCTACATATCTGCTGGAATGACTGCAGTTTTATTGTTTGTCAATTAGTGTAGCTTCGTTATCATGTCTGCGTGTATTTACCACAATTCTTAAGCAAACCTAGACAAACATTGTAATTATATGTCTTATAGCAACAGTGTATGGAGATGCAGCCTATTTTCAGTCTGTCTTGGGTCAGGTTCCAGGGGGATACTCTAGTTTCCCAGCGCCTACAATGACCGAAGAGTCCAAAACCAGAGTCTCTTTGCCTCAAGCCACTCTCAGCTCTTGCCCCAGAATCAAGTCTTAAAGGTGAGTTTGCACTTTTAAGAGGTTACTGGGTCACATTTCCAAAATTTGCTTGTGGACTTCCTGCACAGTCCAGACCCAGCGCTGGTCCAGTCTAAATATATATTAGTGTCTAATTATATATTAGCCGTCTGTATCTTCATCAATGAGCATATTTTATCCGTGACTTGCAACGCAATCCGATTTCTGAAGCTAAAAATGACCTGAATTGTGTTCTTTGTGAACTATATCTATACCAGCCTTGAGCTTAAGAATGACACCCGTCTTGAACACTTTTGTCAGATTGAAGCCACTTTTATTCTCATTATAGTGAATAAATGCAGAGAAACGTTCCGTAATAAGTTCTGAGGCACTTCACCGAAGCGCAGTCATCACGAGGACCTTCCAGTCAATATATGGCAAAGAACCAGCTCCTTCAAATGGCACGAACCGTTTACTTCAAGGAGCTGTTCGGAAACTCACCACTCATCACTTGCGAATGACCACTGCTCAGTATATAATGCAAACCAAAAATCTCCTGTCCGGGTGTATCAGCCTGTCCTTGTCCAGTATCCCGACTTTGTGTAAAATGATGACGACCACATTTAGGAAAAATATATGTGACCTTGACAGATTCTTGTGGAAAGACCTCAGAATCCAACTTTCCTTCTGGCAACTGTTTAGTACCTTACGTTAATCATGTGTCAGGAGACATTTCTCAGGAATCTGGATGGAAAATAATTAACATTAACAGCATTAGTCTACCAACTATGGGCCTGATCTCGAATCACTACTGCAGCATTAGTCCAACTATGGGCCTGATCTCAAATCACTACTGCAGTCAATGCACAAAGGTTCCAAGCCTTTTTGAGCATTTCTATTGGTCAGCTCATCATGAAATTTAGACACAATGTATAGAACAAGCACAATATGTTCTTAAAGTCTGTTGTGACTGGAAATGAAGTAATGACGAGTGGTCTTCAACTTTGGTAGACTATTATAGAACATTGGTGGAGCCTTAGGGTAAGTTTTGACAATCACTGCAGAAATGAGACGCAATGGGACGACGCAAATGATCACAAGAAATATCGTCTTTCATTTTGAAGCTTTAATGGTTTCAGATCTCACGTCTTAGCACAGGGCTTTGGAATCCCTAGCTCTGATTGTCAAAAGCATCTTGTTCAATGCTCCTGGTCCAAAAGAAATAGAAAAACAACACTGGATCACAGTTCATGAATAAATACTGTTTAAAATGAACTTAATGAAATAAATCCAGTCATATTATAACAGGTTCATTAAGCATTGTGCAACACAAATTCTCTCCCTCCCTCCGCAGACAGAAAACGACAGTCGTGTTTGGTTTAAGGTCCTTCAGAGAACAGTTCCGTGGATTTCGTAATCTTCCCCCAGGCTTATCCTACAGTTCATCTCGAATCCGACAATGACAAGAAAGAAAACAAACACTGATGATTCAGAACTGCAGACTTCAGCTTATTCCGAAGAGGATGAATCGTTGTGCGTTCTCCTTCGTGGGAAATCGAGCACTGGAGAATTATCATCCGATATACAGTGTGTCGATATGTACAATCAAAGAGCACTTATTGAAAGGGTGTAATGGGGCCGAGATGCTGAAGTAATGGCAGCAGTCCTGTTACAACACAAGATTACAATGATGAAAATGCACCGTCTTTCACGCCGCTGAGCTCCGCCGAGTGAGCTGAATACGATTTGCAGCCCCGAGTGTGAAGCAGAAGGTGTGAATGGGCTGATGTGTGTGAACCTCAGCTGTACACCAGCAGTGCCCCGTATAAAACACACATCTCATTCTGTGGCAATGTATCCTATCAGTCTACAAGCCAGGGAAAGACAAGAGGTGCGGATTCTTAACATGTAGGTCGAAGGAAACGCACTCGTGGCACTAATCATCACTAATTAGTGCACCGCGAGTAATGAAGGACGTTGCTTCCAAATTTAGTAACGTCTTGAGGTTTCTCGAATTGCAAGGGAAGGTAATTTCACCAGCATGTTTTGACATGTGGCCCGGTCCACTCATATTAAGGTCATTCCGTGACTCACCTACGGGGCCCGGCAGGTCACGCCATGGATTCACGCAAAACATAAGAACACATATAAAATAAACAATATATTAATACATTCCCACAGTTGAATTTATTTATGGATGTAGAAACCTTCCCTATGTGAAAAGGGCTCAGGCTGGTCAAGCTAATTCAGCTGGTTGCCCGGTGGAAATGGTGTACTGGCAAGAACAGTTTGACCATGCTGGTCCACCAGTATGACCAGTTTTACCAAACTGGTCAGCCAGCATGACCAAACAGATCAATCATCTCGCCAAGTATGGACCATGATGGATGTCCAAGATGACCATTCATTCATTCATTCATCTTCGGAACCACTTATTCCTGAATAGGGTCACGGGTGAGCCGGTGCCCAGCCGGGAACTCTGAGCGCAAGGGCGGGAAACAACCCTTGACAGGGCGCTAATCCATTGTAGAGGTCACACACACACACATCCACACACTAAGGGCCACTTTAGAGTCACCAATTCACCTATCATGCATGCCTTTGGACTGTGGGGGAAACCAGAGTACCCGGAGGAAACCCACGCGGACACGGGGAGAACACGCAAACTCCACACAGAAACTTCCCAGGCAACAGCGCTATCCACTGCGCCACCGTGCCGCCCACCCAAGATGACCAAACAAGTCTAAAAAGTATGACCAGCTTGGCAAAACTGGTTTACCAATCTCCAAACTGTCCACCAGTATGTCCTGCGGGACCAAACCAGTCCACGAGTATGACCAGTCATACTATTGGCTCCAGCTTAACCAAACTTGACCAGAGTGACCAGCCTGAGCACATTTGTTAATCAGTAGCATGTCCAGCTTGACCAAGCTTCATATGTCCTGGAGACAAAACCACCTGATGTCATCACGGGGACACAAACTGATGTCTCCTGCCCTCAGCATTGCTGCCGTGAGGATGACAGCTGAGTACAGCAGGCGTAGGCCGAGCCTTGGTGTCTAGAATCTACAGGCTGGGTAAGACGTACAATTAAATAACACTTATTCATACTCAGATAGCAGCTCTATTGCTCCAAATACTTGTGTGATGTGCATAATAAATATGAGCCCAATCAACAGTTTCAGAAAGCACACCCTGACTCACAGATGTTGTACAGGACATTGAGTTCTAGGAATGAATACACAAGCACTTTAAAAATTCAGTGATATAATAATTATAATAATAATGAAACAAAATGATGATGATGATGATGATCATCATCATCATAACAATAATAATAATCATCATCAAAGCAGAAATCGGACACTTCTTGAGTTTATACTCTCACACATATGTTCACATACTATTCCAATGGTGGCATGAATGGAATCGGAGTGGACGCACTTGTCTCCAACAAGCGACAAGCGACTGTCCACTAACCTGGATACAGGATCTAGAGAAATGATGTGCCCAAGAAAAGGATTTTAAAAAAGTCTTAAATTAATTTAAATAGATTTTAGGATTTCCTGTCGAAAACACGGGCAGGCACGACACCAAACGTGTCTTCTGTCTTCTAACTTCTATCAACATGAGCACGTTGTACTACTTGTCCATCCTTCACATTGAAAAAGGTCACTGTGTCACCAAAACCCACTTTCAACGACTGGCCGAGGCCTGGACGCTCGCTAGCGTGATGGGAGATTCTTTCATCTGCCCTCGACTGTGTTCATCCGTTTTAATTCTTTCTGCCGCCCTGTGCTCTGTGCCAATTTGGCAGGAACCAGTGTGCTCTCATGAAATGCAGGCCAGTGTAACCTAAGCGGCGGCCAAGGAAAGACTGAAGATTAAATGATTAAATATTTAAATGCTTCACGTCCTTTGAGAGGGTTGCATCATCACCAACTGTCGGGAGTACGACCGGTTGAGACTACGAGCACAGGGATGGTTTACAGAACCACATCGTTTGGCTGATGTGCGGCTCTGCCTAGCGTAGATGACCACACTCATCACACACACACACACACACACACACACACACACACACACACACACGCTTAATGGTGTAGGCCTGATGGTTTGAAAATACCTTGCATGCCTAAATGTCATTTGGCTTTTCTGTCAGGGTCCTACATTGCTGGAAGGTGAAGGCAAACCTAAACCTAGATGTCTCCTCCTTGAAGAAACCAAGAGGCCAGAGACATGAAAACATGGCCTGAGTCTATGTGCTTGCGGAGGCAGAATGTGTGTACACGGCTGAGCGTGTGTTTGAGCGTCTATGTTTAAGACGTGTCATGTTCTACAGCCTACAAAGTGCATCACATATATGCTGTTCACAGATCCAGCTTTGTGAGTCCAGGGTCATCAGAGGTTCTTTAGGCAGGTCTGAGTGTCAGAATGTGAGGCCTATTAGACCATGCAGTCTCTCACAGTCCTGAGGAGGGGGATCTAATGAGAATGGCAGGCATTGTCCAGGGTGGTCCCTCAGCTTCCTGTCCTTTACAGATCTTTCCCTGCAAGTCTGGTTTACATGAAGAAAGGTAAAGGTTGATGGAGCTAATCGGATAATGCTGGCCTCTGGGAGAACCGTAGAGTTCCTCTGAAGTTTCTAGCCAATGAGCCCGAAGGTCGCTGGGTAGTGCCTGGGGCATGTGGTCCTCGGTGCTGCCCCGAGAGTTTGAGTATCTGCTGAGGGGAGCGTAGCGGAAACCTGTTCCGGTAGCGCATCGATTGTGAGCGCAGCAGTAGCCGCGTGTATTGCACTTCGGGCATGATGAGCTTTAGGCACATGTCCTGAGGCAGGCCTGAGCTTTTCTTTGAAACATTAGTGGGCAGGTCGTACCCGACAATGCCCACTTTGGCACTAGGTTGCCAGGGCCGTAAGTCCTTGTTGGTGATCTGAGCAGCTGAACGCAGCTGAGGCATGTGCCCACCAAAGCAGCCACGCACCAGCTGGTCCCTGGCACGCCTCAAGAGCTGTATCTCCCGAGACACACATGCCAGCCCTAATGCGTTAAGTTGCCGCCACAGTGAGGCATTGAAATGGTCATAGAGCACAGCATCGATGGCGTTCCATGATCTGATTTTGGCTGTGAGGTCCTCAGAAAGGCTGCTCTTTGAAGAAGGAATGCGCATGTTGAGTTTGACATAGAGTACGTCCTCTAAATCCCACGACAACAGGCGTCGCAGCAAGACCAGCGATTCGTCAAAATATTCCGCAATCATGACCAAGGAGAAGGTCCGTTCCACCTCTGCCGCAAACCGCTTTGCGTATGTTGCCACATCTGCTTTTGATCGATCCTTGTCACCACCTAAATCAAATGTAAGAGTGTTCCTAGCATACATGGAATCCTTTTCTTCTGGGCGATAGTAGGACCAGGGCTGGTCCAGGAAAGCCTCAAGCGAACCATTTGGGACACGTTTGAAGCTCTGGCAATACTGATTGTAGTAGCTGAATAGTGACTCGAACATGGCACCTGGCTCCCGCAGGATGGTGATGTAGATGGTGTCGTTGGGCATAATCCGGCGCACCTCCGAGCGGCTGAAGCGCAGGTGGTTGGTGATGATGTCCGGCGGGGTGGTGTGCGGGTGGACAAAGTGGCTGCTGAAGAGGCGTGGGTAGCAGAACTGGTGATCACAGGTAGTGACAGGAAGGGCTACCGTCAGATTGTTGCGCTCAGCGAAACGGAAGAGGATGTTCTGCACTGTGGTGCTGGCCGTCTTGTGCGTCTTCAGGAAGGCCACGCTGGTGTGCCTTGGGTGTGGACTGCCTGAGAGACCAGCGCTGTCTTGAAAGAAGGAGTAGCGCAGGGATGGGCAGCCCAGCCGGAATGCATCTATGGTCCTGTACAAAGAGAGAGTTGCTTTAAATTCCAATGAGGAGAAGACTTCCAAAATCCTGGACTGCTTACATCGTTCGGAATTCATTATTTACAATCTGTTAACGCAGATCATCTATAAAAAGGTGCAACTGCAAAGGAAATTGGTAGGATTTCATGTTGAATGAGTAATGAAGACGAACTCTTCAGACCATCTAATGAGCACGAAAGATGTAATTATACGAGTGTGTCTCGAAAAATTGAATATTGTGAAAAGAGTTTTTTTTTGCTGATAAATTAATTCAATTTTATTGTTACGGTCATGTGATTTATATTCATTACAATGATACTAATTTGTAATTCATTTAATTTACTGTAATAATGTGAGATTCTGAATTTCTGGAGCTATAAGCCATCAAACGGTATGAAATATCTCATTTTACATGCAATGAATATAAAATCTTACTTTTTGAATGGATGCATTATTATATGCTGTTATATTTACAGTCCATATAAAACAACTAAACCCGATGACCAAACTATTTGACCACTGATTTATGAACCGATTTATGACGACACCAATACGTGTTACTCTTGCTCAGTAGGAGTGTCTCACGAAGCACGTGAAGCGTAACTATAACAGTGTGAAGTACAGTTTTAATGCTGCTGTTACTTTCACAGTAATAATTCCCTCAATCTGGATGCAGAGCTGCAGTGAAGACATACAGCTGCCAGTCACATCAATGGAGCACATGGACTAAACGTTCATAAACCGCCAGAGCTACAGGGCAGCACATTCATCAGAGTTACATTAGTGTGAGGAGTGGGAGTCTCATATGGACACTGGCTGGGTATAAAAAGCAGAAATCAACCACAAAGGACAAACAAATCAGAGCACTTTAGGGGAGCCAAACGCTCTGTGGAGCCACAACATCACAACCAAATGTCAAAATAAAAGACAAAACTTTGGTTTTTATAACTTTACAGTAAAAATATACTGATTTCTATTCCTTTTTACATCAGCAGGAAAACATATTAAAAAAGTGAATTTTTGCAACCCAATCCCTGAATGCAGTGTCCAGTCCTGGTGTCCAGTCCTTTGGACGCTTGGTAGGTGTGACAATTTGTGGCCAATCAATAGTATTAACTACTCCCTTCCAATCAGAACAAAGTCCAGGAAACTGGATTCAAGCTCCAGATTTTGAAGGCCTCGTGAGACATCACTGTATTTACTTCTTATAGTTCCTTTCTGTTAGTTTCACACTAAAAATGTTCAAGCAAGAAGATACAGGCTGGCTAAACCTCTTATTGGATACTCAGCGTGAGTTTGGTGTGTCTCAGGTTTAGGACAGTGTTTACTGCAGGTCCAGACAGAAAAACTGGCCGGACTATTCTGTGGCGTACATTCGGCTTAACTGGAGGACGAGGGAATTCGGGACGATGGCTTCGATGTAGTATTTGAAGTTCTTACCAGCTGAGGTGGCCCCCATGATGCAACAGGAAGCTGACGGTAGTAATTGCCACCAGCACCAGGAATATCTTCTTCTGAGACATCTCTCACGGCCTGTTACTGAGAGAGACAGACAGAGAGACAGAGACAGATAGGACAGATGCTTCAGAATCTGTTGTTTGTCTCGGTGTATTTATTTGTCCATGTTTTCAGGGCTGTTCCAGAACATTTTAGTGAAAAACACAGACAGTAGAGCGTCCGGAGAAAGACGGTGCTTGTGCATGCTTGGGAGACAGGGTGAAGGGAAAAGTCAGAGACAGAAAGAGAGAGCAAAGGAAGAAAGACAGAGGAACAAGACGCTACAGTAGCAGCTCGCATTGGATGGCGGCCTCCCTACATTACCTGACAAGGGCATCAAGCACAAATGAATTCCGGGAAGGAGTCCAAGCAGGCCGGGGCCTCCTCTACTCTCACTTGCATGACAATGGCTGCCCCGGCGCCCGATTACACTATCTCATTTCCCTTCGCCATTCACTTTAGCCATCTTAAATAACCCTTTAACACGGACTCCCTTTTCCCACTGATCCAACCCTGATATGCAGGACTGAAATCAGCATTACCATGACCAAAGGACTAGCTATCCCACCGATCAATACGGTCAAACAAGGAGGGCTGAGTCAGGACTCCGAGTAAAGCTGACTTACACAGCGTTAAACAGACACCCAGCCGAAGTCTGCCGTGTGCTGAAGTGGAACGAAATCCCTATCGATCGTTAGAGATCACGCACATTAACCAAATGTCCCAAATATTTGGCTGGATTTATGAACTTACACTGTCCAAATGTCGGTGGACACCTCTCCTAATGAACACATTCAGCAATGGTTAGTTGCACCCATTAGTGGCACACTTGCTGAATGCAATCCAATCCTCACAGCAATGTTCCAAAATCTCTTATATAGCCTTCCCTGGAGCGGGAAGACAGTTACTCCAGCAAAAGCAGGATAAATTTTTTTAAATACATTTGATTTGTGAAGAAAAAACTAATGAGGTGTCCCAGTACTTTTGACCATGTTGAAGGGCTCGACAAAAAAAATCAAATCGCGGTAAACTTTAGCTGAATGGTGATAAATTATACAATATATGATGTGAAAAATAGGGCCCTCCATGAAATCCTTCTTCTGTCCTTTTCACTACATTTAAACATATAGAAATATCGATATATCGCTCAGCCTGTATCCCGCTCTGTTTATATCCCGATATAGATATAAATATCGATATATCGCTCAGCCCGTATCCCGCTCTGTTTATAAATATTTAATGCACCTGACCATCTTCAGGTGTGCTGCATTCCACATGTTTGACACTGTCAAAACCTGCCCTTCACACTGTGTGAAAATCAGTGAAAAATAAACCAGTTACTTATGATCTATAATATTTTTATAATAACCCGGTGATATTAACCCTGTGAAACGATGCAGACGTCATTTCTCAACAGGAATGTGCCCTGTTAAAATGTCCAGTGCAGGACAGCGGTGGTCTCTGTCTTAATTTCAATACTGAACATTTCGAAAACATAGATATTGGCACTCGATCCACCAGGGATTATATTAAAGAAAAAAAGAGAGTGAGAAAAAAAACATGTTCAGCAATCAGTATTTAAACTGCAGCCCAATATTTCACTTTCTTTGTTTTTGTTTTTATCTCAATAACGTAATTTCGGTGCAGTCCTGTGGAAAAATGACACATGAATATGTTAGAGCTGTATCCCAGCATTGCCTGACTGTTTCTTACTTCCGCAGTCATCAAATATCGGTTTGAAATATCAATTATTATTGTTTTTTCTCATTTTACGTCTTTATTTAAGTGTAATTATTGTATGTAATTAATTACATAGTAACACAACTAATTATATTTACATTTAATTTAATTTATGTCCCAATCAGACTTGAGTGCACATCTTTAAAGTAACTGAGAAGTAACGGCAGGAGGCCTCAAGGCTTAACAATCTTTCTTCACCTCCAGTGTCAGACATGGATTTTTATGACAATAACAAAACCCTTTTGTGCACACGTTCTTTTTTTCTGACATGCACTGAATAGAAATGAGAATAGAAATAGTTTAATGCAGCAAGTGGCCTTCAATGTGATTTGAAACTGAGAACGTGTACTTGCTGGCCCCAAGAATGCGCTATCAAAATGCCAAAATTTGATCAATAATAGGGACAAACACGGATCCCATTAGCAGCTGCCTCCAAATGCTGCTTAATCTCTCACTCGGCTACAGCGAAGGCCGCAGCGGGACTGCCCTCTTTACCAGGTGGCCAAACCCGAGCAGCATGGCCTGATGCTCAGGACAGATAGCGCCACAAAGCCACGGCTGGGCTGCTTTTTTCAAGCCGTAACATGAGCTTCCCCCTGGTCCACCGAGCGCTGGGCCCTGCGCCGGGCCTGCAGGGACGCTGCTGGATCAAGTATCCGGCAAAAGCTCATAAGAAAGGGATTTAAGAGCCAGTACGACGGCGAGTGCCTCAAACCTGGACACACAAGAAACACCCCCCATAACCCCCCCTTTAATTAAACAGGTCTGACTGGGTTTCTAACGATCCACAGAGATATGACAGCAGAGAGGGGGGAAACCCGAGAATCGCACAGAGACACCATGATTTACTCCTGACAGAGGGAGTGAGGGGGGGACAGAGAGGACCTCTTAGAGACAACAAAAGAGCCCCATATAGGGGATGATGGACACAGCCGTAACAGCATTAATATTTTATGGGGCACATGATGATTCACTGGGTCACATGATGCTATGTTTTAAATGAATTATAAATAAATAAATTATAACTTTAAACATGCTTTTTTTAAACAAATGCCATCAAAATATATTCATATAATTTTACACGAACTTTACGCTATTTTTAAACTCAGTGTAGGACCTGGGTTTGGCCGTCTCTACTTCGAATACATACATTTACCTAAAGTCCAAGATCAAATACACAGTATTTCACAACGGCGAGGCAGGTAAAGCCTATTCATTCTGCATTACGTAAAGGCCATCTATCACATTCACTCCAGACAAAGGCTGAATGGACATGGCCAAAGTGGCGAGATTAGAATTTGATCTTCGCTTTTGTTTGAATTAAAATGTGGCTTTTTGGGGGACAAAGGCAGGCTGTGATTCTGAGAGGCTGCATTGTAGTTCAGTGGATGGATACAGACAGAAGACAGGTGGGATACTGTGCCACTTAGACCTAGTCGTTTAGGTGGCACATGCATGGACTCACACACACACGTAGATGTCTGGGGTAGACGGTGTAGTGAGTGGGCTTGTGAATGCAGAGTTTGGTCGTACAGTTGGACAGAACTTTGTTGGACTACAGATGGGTCTCAATCAGGATAAGACTTTGCATCCACAAACCAAATCAAGCTTCCATAAAATAAACAAAGGCCATATCTGATCAATTCACAAAACCTAGACGTGCAAAATTGAGAATGATGCCACGCTGAGCATGTTGAAGTGGGTGACCAGATGTTCCACCAAATTATAACACAGGCCATTAAAAGCATGGATTAATAAACTGCTGTTCATATGTCAAAATATGGCTGCAGCTCATTTTTCCCCCTGACCCTCTGAACTTGGCCTATGAGAAGACTGAAGAGCCAGACGACACATTGGCAATGTTTACATGCAAAGATTTTCTCCAATCCGATTAAGACTGAGGTGTTTACATGTGGAGAATCTCCATTTACATGCACGCTACAAGTCATTTGATCCAAAATGATGTACCAGGACAACGAGCATCGTCCAGTCAGAGGGTCGGAGTTTGTGGTTGGTGTGTTTGTTTTGTTAATTGCTTCAAAATGACGGCAGACACAGGACAACGTACTTTACATTCACTGATTACAGCGGCAGATTTCCTGCAACATTTCAAGACATGTGAGCCGGATGTCCTTCTCACCACTGATGACACGAAACGTGATTGAGGCAATGTTTTGGGGGCATCAAGAAAACATGGTCTCAAGTTGCAAATGCGTGCTCTTGTTTTACAAAATTGTGCACATAGACTTATAATTAAACCAGGCTGGAGGGCCAGAGTTCCCAGTATGCATCTGTGCACCAAACCTAAACCACGGCATTCCCTAATAGATCCATGTTAAAATGCCTCAAATGACTCGACTTGGTCCACGTACCCGGGACAGGAACAGTAACAGGGTTCCCATTAAATTGACCCATTATAAGTAAAGCATGCTCACGTTATATATATAACTTGGTTACATTTAACTGATTCGTGCTCACAATTCTGACTGTTCGTACTCACAAATTTCCAGAGCTCCACAGAAAAGAGAACGTAACGAAGGTATTCACAGATTTTGAGTGGACGCAAAATTCCCATTCCCATTCCCAGTTTTAATGCCTGTTCCTGTTGCCTTGCAGGTTCTTGCATCCAGTACTTCATTATCTTTATCAGACAGAGGGGTTTACATGGCGGCTCTTCTATTTACTGCTCGTTTTAGAGCGGTATCGGGATCAGGTGTGCTGGAATTGGGGAAAACTCAGGACCAGGATTGAGAACCACCTCACTCAATCCGATCACTGTACTCAGAATAGAATACAATACATGGACATATTCTATTTATGATCGAGTTATGAGTTGGATTATTACCAGATGATCAGGCTACATGTAAACATTGCTTTGAAGTTCCTTCTGTTTCCCTGTTTATTTGCTTGCCAAACCACAAGATGAGCTAAACCCCACATGACTGACCAGAAATGTTCAACTTGCACTGACCTTTAATATTAATATCACTGGACTACAGTTGAGTCAATCACGATGAGAGCATTTTTTGGACTCCCACTGAAATGAGAGGACAAAAAAGTTTCATCAAAATAAAATAATAAATTATTTGTTTGTGCTTAAATCCCAAAAGCATTTGTTTATTTCCAGTTTTCCTGAACTGCCTCCCAGAGAGGTCATCCTGAGCAGGCAACAAGTACTGAGTGCCAGTGCAGCTTGTTTAGGCCTCCTGGAGAAGCATCCTACGAGGACCTTCTATCTCACCGAAGATAAAAGAGAGGAACGAAAAAGACTATTTCTACTTTTGTGATTGCTGCATAATTCCATATGCATATGGAATTTCATACTTTGAATATCTTCCACATTATTCTAAAAAAGGATTTGTATGAATATAGTTTCATTCAGTTCACTCTGAATGGAGCTGACACTGCATTTAAGGTGGAACTGAGTTGTTAAATGAATGCAAATAAACTAACGTCGCTACCTTTTTCCAAAACCCACCCAGAAAGAAGACCTTCGGGCCAAATCTGGGCCACATTCGGGCCAAACATTCAGTGCAAGCTGGGCAGAGACGTGTTAGTTACAGCTTCTCTAAAACACTTTGCATCTTTTCGTCGTTTTCTTAAAAGCATCGTTTAAGGTGGAGCAGAATCAGTTACGTTCTGAGGGAAAGAAAAACAATCCAAACAATGTTGATAATAAAGTCATGGTGGGAATCTGTATATTTACTGACTGAAAGGAAACCTTTTAAAGCATATTTTAAAAAGACCAACCACTACAAAACCCAAAAAAAGGAATATAAGACGTATGGAGATGGACAACGATCACTTCTTCACTTGGTCATCATGCATATTTAATCAACACTCTACAGCAATTAATTAGAGGTTACTACACCGCATATTTAAGGATTATTAAAACTCCTAACCAGTGGAAGCTGTTTCATGTCTATGACATGTTTAAGGATTTGTGTTCATTAACCTTCAAATAATGAAAGATCAGAACAATAAAATTCAATCTATAATTTGAAGCTCATTAAAGGCAGTTTTGTGTTTGTTGGTTAAAACATTTCATTTTTCTCCACACGGGAACAAACGCTGATAAGCGAGAGCTGGGAGCTCGTTTGGACGACCCTGCTGTTTAATAAAGCAAGAAATCCTCCTCTGCCTCCTTGAGCTGTGTGCATTTGATGGAGGCATTATCTTCCAAATCCCTCAAATCAGTCTCAGACAGCAGGCCTGAAATTGCACATCAGCCAGCTTCTGACTTGCACACACAGACACACAGACACAGATGCAAGACAGCTACAACACCCTGACCGCCGCCGAGGACAGTGACGGAATTCACCTCCACCAGAAAAGCTCTTCACACTTACGAGAGACGCACTTCCCGGGCACTTACATTTTCATAACCAGGGTCGTATCTCGGGATCAGAGTAACCAGACGTGATACACACATCATAACAAACTACAAAACATACGTTTAATTCAGCTCAGAAAACAGATAGAATTCACTCGTTTCCATCTGAATTCAATCCCAGTTTAAATTCCAAAGCAGCTTCCAGTGCATGTTTACTGCTCTGTCCACGTGAACATGATCAACCTGCATATAGACTCTGACTGATCAGAGAGAGGGGGCGGGGCTAATGATCAACCTGCATACAGAGTCTGACTGATCAGAGAGAGGGGGCGGTGCTGATGATCAACCTGCATACAGACTCTGACTGATCAGAGAGAGGGGGCGGGGCTGATGATCAACCTGCATACAGACTCTGACTGATCAGAGAGAGGGGGCGGGGCTGATGATCAACCTGCATACAGACTCTGACTGATCAGAGAGAGGGGGCGGGGCTGATGATCAACCTGCATACAGACTCTGACTGATCAGAGAGAGGGGGCGGGGCTGATGATCAACCTGCATACAGACTCTGACTGATCAGAGAGAGGGGGCGGGGCTGATGATCAACCTGCATACAGACTCTGACTGATCAGAGAGAGGGGGCGGGGCTGATGATCAACCTGCATACAGACTCTGACTGATCAGAGAGAGGGGGCGGGGCTGATGATCAACCTGCATACAGACTCTGACTGATCAGAGAGAGGGGGCGGGGCTGATGATCAACCTGCATACAGACTCTGACTGATCAGAGAGAGGGGGCGGGGCTGATGATCAACCTGCATACAGACTCTGACTGATCAGAGAGAGGGGGCGGGGCTGATGATCAACCTGCATACAGACTCTGACTGATCAGAGAGAGGGGGCGGGGCTGATGATCAACCTGCATACAGACTCTGACTGATCAGAGAGAGGGGGCGGGGCTGATGATCAACCTGCATACAGACTCTGACTGATCAGAGAGAGGGGGCGGGGCTGATGATCAACCTGCATACAGACTCTGACTGATCAGAGAGAGGGGGCGGGGCTGATGATCAACCTGCATACAGACTCTGACTGATCAGAGAGAGGGGGCGGGGCTGATGATCAACCTGCATACAGACTCTGACTGATCAGAGAGAGGGGGCGGGGCTGATGATCAACCTGCATACAGACTCTGACTGATCAGAGAGAGGGGGCGGGGCTGATGATCAACCTGCATACAGACTCTGACTGATCAGAGAGAGGGGGCGGGGCTGATGATCAACCTGCATACAGACTCTGACTGATCAGAGAGAGGGGGCGGGGCTGATGATCAACCTGCATACAGACTCTGACTGATCAGAGAGAGGGGGCGGGGCTGATGATCAACCTGCATACAGACTCTGACTGATCAGAGAGAGGGGGCGGGGCTGATGATCAACCTGCATACAGACTCTGACTGATCAGAGAGAGGGGGCGGGGCTGATGATCAACCTGCATACAGACTCTGACTGATCAGAGAGAGGGGGCGGGGCTGATGATCAACCTGCATACAGACTCTGACTGATCAGAGAGAGGGGGCGGGGCTGATGATCAACCTGCATACAGACTCTGACTGATCAGAGAGAGGGGGCGGGGCTGATGATCAACCTGCATACAGACTCTGACTGATCAGAGAGAGGGGGCGGGGCTGATGATCAACCTGCATACAGACTCTGACTGATCAGAGAGAGGGGGCGGGGCTGATGATCAACCTGCATACAGACTCTGACTGATCAGAGAGAGGGGGCGGGGCTGATGATCAACCTGCATACAGACTCTGACTGATCAGAGAGAGGGGGCGGGGCTGATGATCAACCTGCATACAGACTCTGACTGATCAGAGAGAGGGGGCGGGGCTGATGATCAACCTGCATACAGACTCTGACTGATCAGAGAGAGGGGGCGGGGCATCATTAATCCAAATACTGGGTTACAGAGGAAAATGAGAAGGGAGGGGCTTTTTGCACTCTTTTTTTGCTCACACAGTGTTCAAATTTCAGAATAAAAGTCCACAGAAGGGATAATACTGATACATACATAAATAAACAAAATAATAAAAGACATTTAGGGCTGTTTTTGTTTTATTCTGTCAAGTATTTTGAAGAATGTATTGTTATAAATATCCCTGACAAAAATTATATGAATGTATTTCCAACTCAAAAACACTGTGGATGATCAATTTCCAACAGGACTTCTGAGAGGTAAAGTCTTTTAGTCCTTATAAGCAACAATAATTTATTTAAATTATTTAATTAAAAATATTTCACATCTCAAATGAAGAGAAATTACAGTAGCCTAGAATTTGTTGACAATAACAATATCTCCCATACGTTTCTAATTGTTTTGTAAATAAAAAATATGTTAAACTACAAAAAAACATCCTGCAAAATTGGTGTTAACGATGTTAAATGAGGCACAGCTGACAGAACTGAACACATCCGTGTCCTGATCTGGAGAAGTTACAGTTAAAAGTCTCTTTTCGCTGAAATGCCTTTAAATAATGTGCTTATGTGCCTAAAACACCTCCCAGTACTGTCCTGTACACAGCAGTCACATCTGATTCTTCCTCTCTGCATGATCTCAAACAGCTTCACGAGGAGCCTCCAAGAATGGTTCTAAAGCAGGCCTGAAGAAGCTGCCTTTGTTAACGGCATCAAAAGACTAGTTTAAATATATGAAAGGAAATATATGTTCTGGAAATAATTAATACAATGACTAACCATAACATTAACACCACCCCCTTTTTTATCTGCTCCTCTGATCACACAGCAGCACTTTGTGGTTCTATAATTCCAGACTGTAGTTCATCTGTTTCTCTGCAGACTTCATTCTCCTCCTTTCACCCTGATCTTCAATGATCAGGACCCCACAGGACCACCACAGAGCAGCTATTATGTGGGTGGTGGGTCATTCTCAGCACTGCAGTCACACTGACGTGGTGGTGGTGGACACAGCAGTGCTGCTGGAGAGTTTAAACCGCTCAGTGTCACTGCTGGACTAAGAACCAGAAATGTCCAGCCAGCAGCATCCTGTGACCAAGGAGCACGGACGAGACACATAAACTGCCCAGAAACCGATTCGCTTCCCTCTCTGTCACCTACAAGATGGACAGTGAGTGGACACAGTGTTTAAAAGCTCCACCATGTCTGAGAATGACCCACCACCCACATAATACCTGCTCTGTGGTGGTCCTGTGGGGTCCTGACTCTCCTGTATGATCAGAGGAGCTGATACAGTGGACAGTGATTGTAGAAACAAGGAGGTGTTGTGATTAATAATAAATGATGATTAATTCTGTCGAAATAAATAATAAATAACCCCCAAAACACCTCGGTACCCAATCAGCTCCTGTCCCGTGAACCGGAATGTTCCAAATGTTCTCTCTCTCCCGTTGAGTTCCCTTCTGAATTAAAATGACTAGTCAGGGAGTGTGTGTGTGTGTGTGTGTGTGTGAGTATGCCTGTGTGTGTGTGTGTGTGTGTGTGTGTGTGTGTGTGTGTGTGTGGTGAAAGACAGAGAAATAAGAGAGAGAGAGAGAGAGAGAGAGAGAGAGAGAGAGAGAGAGAGAGAGAGAGAGAGAGCGCCACTGGCTCAGCGCATCTGCATAAGCAGGGTTCGACTAACGCAAGCAGAAACGAGTGACCCTGGACCTCCTTGTAAATGCAGGGAGGCTGTTTGTGTGTCTTTATGCTGCTGTGGGTGAATAAACATGCAGGAACAGCAATAATAAGAGAGGAATAATTATGTTTGGGCATCGGCCCCCTGCGGGCATCAGGGATTAAGCTGTGTGTCTCTGCCAGGTCTCGTTAAACGGACTAACATTTTTTAAGAGTAGCTGGAATCTTCTCCCAGCAGTTCAAGATAAACTCAGTGAACAACACCTTCTAGGGTTTCTCGGCCTGCTTTCCTTCTTATTCGGATGGGCTGCGCGATATATCGCCAAATGACAATATATCATACGATATACGATACAGAGATACAGTCAGGACACCCCACAACTCCCTTCTTCCATCTTTTACGATATTTAAATATAAAGAAACGTGATCTTCATGTCTCCTCTATACACACTACGTCTTCTACCCCCTTCACAGTGTGATATATCGCCGCCGCCCTTATTAATATCACTACATTGTAAAGGCTGAGAGGGTTTGTGTCTGTGCTTGTGCTCTATTCTCGTCAACAAAGTTAGGTGTCAGTTACGGAACATCGTTTTTACTTTCACTTTTGAGATGATTTCGTGATGAGTGGGCCGATAGAAATACTCTAAAATTACTTTGATCTCATTTTAGAAGGTTTACTGCTTCCGTTGCATTTTGGAAATATATATTTTTAGTGACAGTGACACTGATCAACTGTCCAAATCACATGACATTTTTTTCCAAACATACACTACATAGACAAAAGTATTGGGACACTAATCATCACTTCTTCTAATTTAAAAGAGTTGATTTTGCTTCTGTTGGTGTAACTGTCTCTGATGTCCAGTATCAATGAACCTTATTCATGCTTTATAAGACCAACAATAACACAGTACACACAGTGCAGACTGCACCTCCAAGAACCCTGACAGAGCCCTGACTGAGGGTACGTCTCTGATGGGGACAGAATAAGGAGAAAGTCAGAAGGTGTAATGATTCGATTAGATGATTAACTGAATAACAGCGGCGAGAGCAGTCAATTACAGACATGGTCCTCAGTCGCAGCCCTGCCGTGTACAGGCTAATGAACATTCGTGGGTTCAAATCCCACCGGGCCCTCCCTTAAGTAATCCCTTGGAGGACAGGACATGTCCTGATAGTGAGTGTGCCCGCGGAGAGATTGAGTTATTAAGCTGTGGATGTAACAATCAGCACTGCGCCGTTCTGCTCTTCTGCCTTCACACAGTGTTCATGAACTCTCAGCAGATGGCACAGCCGTCGGCACTGCTTTAGCGTCGCAAGACCACAAACAACGAAGGGGAGGAGGGGGTGGAATAGAGGGGAACAGACGTGCTAGAGCGATAGAGGACAAAATATAAATGAGGGCTCAAGGCACTCGAGATGGAAGGGACGAAAGGAAGAGACAAGACAATCAACATCCGTCCAGACACTGCATTCAAGTCCAACCATTTAGTGACATGTTCCTGTCTCGGGGGATCAGAGATGTACTGGTTCTGTATAAGAATAAATACCAGTGTGGATTGTGTCATGTTATGGGTTTGACCATAGTGACCATTCATCCGTTTGACCAGTGTCACAAAAACAGCATATTAAACACGAGCTCAGACGGCGTGAATGTTTGGAATGAATACAACTGGAAAAGAACAAGAACCGTATACCATCTGTGAAACATGGTGGCGGGAGTATTGTGGTTTGGGGCTGTTTGTGCAAGTGTAGTGTTTTTTATTTGGTTCTCCTTTTCTACTTTTAGCACCGGTGTAAAAGTCTGATGACGTTTCAGATCAGATCTACTCTGGATGACTATAATATCAGAACCCTAGGAATGAAGAAATGCATGGGCAGCGTTTGACAGAATTGTTATTATTATTGTAATTATTATTATCGTTGTTATTATTATTGATAATATTGTTCTGTGGGATAATTAGTGCACATTTAAATTTTTCTAACATAAAGCAGAAATAAACAGCAGACCTGGGACAGCCCTGACCGTCGTGACACCAGTCTGAGACAACATTTGCTTTGTGACGTGGTGCATCATCATGCTGGCTGTACTATACACATGGTCAACAATGCTGGTTAAATAGGCCACGGCATTCACGTGACGATTGGCCCAAACCATTACAGCCCCTCAACCAGCCTGCTTTTCCAATCCACCACATCTGAGGGGTCCGGTGAGGGACACTAAACACAACGTGCGGGAGTGTGTACACTGATCTACATTATCATTAAAAGGTGTGATTGTGTCTGGGATTGGTTACGCACAGTCGAACGCAGGGTAATGCTGGCTTCCGGGTCGTCCGGGATGATGTCGAAGCTGCAGACTCGACAATATCTGAGAAATCTGTGTTGCGTCCAGAATGAAGTTGTAATTAAATTAACACACAGAAGATTTCTATGTCTGTGGTTGTACGTGTGTGTGTGTGTGTGTGTGTGTGTGTGTGTGTGTGTGTGTGTGTGTGTGTGTGTGCGTGTGTGAGAGAGTTGAAGGGAGGGGGGTGTATCTTGCAGCCTAGGGATGTGTGTAACAGACTGAGAGTAAGGACTGGGGCTAAAGAGCTTAATTAATCCCCTAGGGGCCCAGGGGGCTGCCCAGCCAGCCACAGCCTACAGGGGCCAACAAAAAAAAAAGAAAAAAGAAAAAAGAAAAAAAGAAAAAAAGAAAAACACTCGATCCGCCTGTGACACTTTGCCACGTTCAGTAACACACAGCTCTGCCTGGGAAACCCCTGAATCAAAAGCAAGACGCAGTGGCCCATCAAACCATCCTACCATTCACGTTGGCTCATTTTGATCTTCTGCACCTGATGACAAAGTGAGACAGAGCGGCGGAGAAAGCGCTGGTGTGATGGTTTTTTCTTCTGATGGCCGAGATGAGAAGATAAAACTGCTGCTTTGAAATGGAATCCGGCTGATGCCACAACAGGAGCTAATTTGGTTGTGTTGGAACAGTAAGGTCGGAGTTGAAACGTCGGATCAGAAGCTGACGGAGGGAAACGCAAGAAGCTTGTGTCTGACAGGGGACGTCTTTGTTGGACACTTTTTTTCCCCCCCTGTGCTTTGAGAGGTTTCATGTTCTGTGGCCCTCAATGCGGCTAGACTTTCGTCATGGAAACCGTGCAGTGCAAGGGTTCATGGGAACGCCGACGTGACGTGACATCACCATTACTCAACTACAAACGAGCTCTTTGGAGTAGAAATGCCAAACGCTAAAGATCTTTCCCAGTCTGAGCCTCAGGTGTTCCAGACAGCTTCCAGTACAGCATCGGACACACCCTTAACCAAACATGTCAAAGTTACTGCCTCCACTGACCAGGGAAGATGAGATTTTGGAACACTGCTGTGAGGATTTGGTTGCATTCAGTGACAGGAGCTTTAGTGAGCTCAGGATGTTGAATGATCATCACCCCACCTCATCCCCAAAGTACTGGATGGAGCTCCATCATTCCAGAGAACACAGTTGCACTGCTCCACAGCTCAACGCTGGGGGGCTTAATACCCCTCTAGCCCACCTGGCATCAGACATGGTGTCAATAAGTTCATGTTCATGGCAGTTCCTCTCTTCAGGGACTAAAAAAATCAATGCCTGTGCATTTGCACACCTGTGTCAGCAATGGGTGCTGCTTAAAGTAGTTGAATGCATTCATTAGAAGGGGTGTCCACAAACATGTAGCTGGAGGGACGGTCAAGGTCCGAGCTTCATGAATCGGTCACAGTTTGTATGTGGGATTTACTGCTGGATCTTCTCCCACCATCATCCTCGAACTCTGGTTGATCTTCACTTCCAACCGTGTGTTGTAGACTGTTCACCATGTTCTTACAGATGGATCAGAACCTCAAATGGAGTTAATCTTACCTCTGTCCATGATTCATATACTGTCCCCATGACAACATACCACCACGTATATAGTCACAATCGTTCAACAATCAGACGCAACAATCAGACGCAACAATCAGACGCCTTCAGTATCACGATTAATCGAACATTTAACCGCGATCCTGATTACCGAACGATTATTTTAATGAACGGGGTTCCACAGCTGGTTCCACAGCTGAATCGGAGTTTGAGTTCTCCACGTTGCTTGCAGGCCGCAGACTGGACAGGGTGGGGTCACGTGACTACATACACAGTGGTACGTTGTTACGAGGGCAAGATTAAGTCGATTAGAGGTTGCGAATGTCGGTCACAGCTCTCTTGGACTCTCATCCACTAATGGCTTCGGCACCATCAGGGGTCAAGTTTAGGTGTGTATACATTTCCATGCAGCGTCTTTTATCAGGAAACACGCACCGCGAGCCGTCGCCCGCGGTTTCACCGCGAGATAAGCTTCTCAAAGTCGTTTTTTCGGAGCATTAGAGGTGCAGTACATAGATATCCTTGCCAGTTTGCTGACTCATTGGTTTCCTGCTTGGAAGCTGCGGTGATTCGGTCTCGCCGACTACTTGGCATGTCACTCAGCGGCCTTTCTGTCAAAGGCAGCAGTCGAGGGGTGTCGTTATGTAACAGCATGATTCACAATAAATGACTATACTTTTCCTGTTGGAATGGAATTTTCAAAGCATATTTCTATTCAGCACTTTAATATTCAGCTGGACGGTTTGGTCCAGAACAGTCTGAGTCACTAAATCTTACTGAACAATGTTTGAACAGAACTCTTTCATCTCTGCCGACCCGCACGGGACACACGTTAGAGTCACGGCGTCCTCCAACAGCTGCATTTCAGTTCAGGAACAAGCAAATCTCTAATCAAATATATAAATATATTATGGATTTATTTATTTGGTTATTTGTTTATTTGTTAGTCGTTTTGTTTGTTTTCATGTTTATTTACATACGATGTGTGTTTGTTATGTAAGTTACGTTTGAAGAACAGCTGCTATCGTAAATGAAACGATAAAAGACAAACTGCCCTGTCTCTCCGTGTCCCACAGCACGGATTTTAAAGTCCTTTCACTCGTATAAAAAGCTCTACATGCTCCTGTTTACGTCACAGACTCTACGTTTTCCAAAAGCCGCCCAAAATGAACTTGGACAGCAGCCTTTTCCACCGACACCCCAAACGGTTAAAACGCCAGTAAAGACTTTCCTTTAAAGCAAAACGTTAAATTAATTTAATTAATTTAAAACATTTTAAATATGAATTCATGCCTATTATTATTATATGAGTTTTATTGCTTTTAATTTCATTTTCACTTGTTTTATTCTATTCTATCAAATGTCTTTTCTGTTTTCTCTTAACATTTTGTTTATTAAAGTACTTTGGGCTGAATGAAAGGTACATACATTATTATTATCATTATTATTATTATCATTATTATTAATTATTATTATTATTATTATCATTATTATCATTAATATTATTACTATTATTATCATTATTATTAATTATTATTATTATCATTAATATTATTACTATTATTATCATTATTATTATTAATTATTATTATTTATTATCATTATTATCACACATATTACTATTATCATTATTATTATTAATTATTATTATTGTTATCATTATTATTATTGTTATCATTATTATTATTTTATTATTATTATTATCATTATTATTATTGTTATCATTATTATTATTTTATTATTATATTATTATTATTATTATTATCATTATTATCATTATTAGACTCTGGTTTCTCTTAATCATGTCTGTGGTTTTCAGTCCGCTTTCAGATCTTTTGTTTTGGAGGTCTGTAAAAAGCTGAGGCCTGTAAACAATATAAGTGTGTTGTTTTAGAAAATGCTCCATCACCGTTTCATCGTGACATTTAAATAGTTAAAATAACACACGCATTGAAACACGAGCAGCTAATAAATCAAATAATGTGTGAAAAGGTTTTTAATCATTTAATCCAAAGATTAAACTCATATTTTATATCCAGCGACTGTTAAACTGATCAACAGTAAAATAATAAATGTCATAGCGCCACTTCATCGGAAACGGATGAAATATGCGACAGTTTAACTTTTGGAATGAGCTTAAACCATTTTTAATCCAATCTTTTGAGGTGTGTGTGTGTGTGTGTGTGTGTTTGTGTGTGTGTGTGTGTGTGTGTGTGTGTGTGTGTGTGTGTGTGTTTGTGTGTGTTTGTGTGTGTGTGTGTGTGTGTGTGTGTGTGTGTTTGTGTGTGTGTGTGTGTGTGTGTGTGTGTGCTCTGTGTGCGTGTGTTTGCGTGTTTGTGTGTGTGTGTGTGTGTGTTTGTGTGTGTGTGTGTGTGTGTTTGTGCCTGTGTGTGTTTGTGTGTGTGTGTGTTTGTGTGTGTGTGTGTGTGTGTGTGTTTCAGGTTTGTGTGTGTGTGTGTGTGTGTGTGTGTGTGTGTTTGTGTGTGTGTGTGTGTGTGTTTGTGTGTGTGTAACAGTGTGTTTGTGTGTGTGTGTGTGTGTTTGTGTGTGTGTGTGTGTGTTTGTGTTTGTGTGTGTTTGTGTGTGTGTGTGTGTTTGTGTGTGTGGGTGTGTGTGTTTGTGTGTGTGTGTTTGTGTGTGTGTGTGTGTGTGTGTTTGTGTGTGTAAACAGTGTCCTGTGCGCGTGCGTGCGCCTGTGCGTGCTCCAGTGCGTGCGCCTGCGTGCAGGGCGTGTGTCTGTGCGTGCGTTTCATGCGTCTGCTCGTGCGTGCGTGCGCCTGTGTGCGTGCGTGCGTGCGTGCGTGCGTTTGTGCGGCTCTGCGTGTGTGTGCGTTTGTGCGTGCCTGTGCGTGCGTGCTCCAGGTGCGTTCGTGCGCGTGCGCTCCAGTGCGTGCGGGCGTGCCTGTGTGCGTGCTCATGCGCGCCTGCGTGCGTGCGCTCCGTGCGCGCGTGCCTGTGCGTGCGTGCGCTCAGGTGCGTTCAGGTAAGTGTGCGCGTGTGTCTGCGTGCGTGCCTGTGCGTGCGCTCAGTGCGTTTGCGTACCAGGTGTGTGCGTGCTTTGTGTGTGTGTTTGTGTGTGTGTGTTTGTGTGTGTGTTTGTGTGTGTTTGTGTGTGTGTGTGTGTGTTTGTGTGTGTGTGTGTGTGTGTGTGTTTGTGTGTGTGTGTGTGTTTGTGTGTGTGTGTGTGTGTGTGTTTGTGTGTGTGTGTGTGTTTTTGTGTGTGTGTTTGTGTGTGTGTGTGTTTGTGTGTGTGTGTTTGTGTGTGTGTGTTTGTGTGTGTGTGTTTGTGTGTGTGTGTGTGTTTTTGTGTGTGTGTGTGTGTGTGTCTGTGTCATATAAATAATCATATAAACATACGGCTCAAACAAACAAGGATATGCAAAAACTGCAATATGAGAATGAACACGGAACATACGTAGTCGTAGTGAGTGTGTGTGTGTGTAGTGTGTTTCTGTGTGTGTGTGTGTTTGTGTGTGTTTGTGTGTGTGTTTGTGTGCTGTGTGTGTGTGTGTTTGTGTGTGTTTGTGTGTGTGTGTGTTTTTGTGTGTGTGTGTGTGTGTGTGTGTCATATAAATAATCATATAAACATACGGCTCAAACAAACAAGGATATGCAAAAACTGCAATATGAGAATGAACACGGAACATACGCAGTCGAGGTGAGGGAGGCGGTCTTCTAAGAACATGAGAAAGAACCACTGAGAGGAACCAGAGGAGAAACAGGAGAAAAGATCTAACACCATAAGGAAGAAAGCAAAATCAAGCAATATGTGAAGAACTATTGTTAAAAGCATTCCTGGAGCTCTGATTGGTCAAATGCACTACCACTATGATCTGACCATCGCAGGTTCCAATACCGGGTCACGAACCGGCTACTTGCCATCGGCAGCCGGAGTGGTCGACGGAGACGGCATGTGCTCATCCTCGTCCTAGTGTCCGAAACATCCTATGGGATGGCGGGAGAGGGCTAGTGGGGTTGGGGAACCTGTAGGATTCCAAATTGAGGGGGAAGGTTCCTGGAAAGGTATCCAGTTGTCCAGTGCTTCTTCTGCACAGTCATAAATGAGAAAGGGGTGGAGCAACAGGCACCTGACCCTACAATGTAAACCCCCTCCAAAAAGACACATACAGACCTCACTTCTAGAAGATAAACATCTCACACAGTCATCCAACCAAACCAGACAAATTGCTGCTGATGCCAGACTGGGTAAGCTCCACCTCCAGTCCTTCACAATCGTGGATTGTGGACCTTCGCAGGTTGACCACGGCTCACTACGTCTGACTGGTTTGGGTTTAATTAGCTTTCTTGGGCTTTTGCGCTGGAGAGCAGGTTAAGAGTCCCTTCTTTAACTGCTGGAGTCCGGTCTGAAGATCACACATTTACGGGAATGTGATTTATAGCCTTGGAATGTTTCATCGTCTTGCAGTAAAAATGAATGAACAATGATATCACAGAAATTAAAATGGGCTCTAGAACGTAACACTTCCGTACATGGACGTGACAAATCCAGGACAGCAGAGACACATAGTCCCTCCAGCATGTCCTGCGGCTACCCCGCGGCCTCCTCCCGGTGGGGCGTGCCTGGAACACCTCCCTGGGGAGTGGTCCAGGGGGCATTCGAAAAAGGTGCCCGAGCCACCTCAACTGGTTCTCCTGGATGTAGAGGAGCAGCGGCTCTCCTCCGAGCTCCTCCCGGGTGACCCGAGGATCTCACCTTATCTCTAAGGGAGCGTCCGGCCACCCTGCGGACGAAACTCGTTTTTAAAATCCATTTCATTTCCATGTATCATCCATTTGACTGACCGAAAGTAAATTCGGAACTTTGCACGGTTGCTTGGACTGGCCGAGCAATGAACCCGACCCCTTCACTAGTGACCCATTCAGCAGAAAGCACACCTCGGCCGCAACGTTACCAGTATGTTACTGGTATGTTACGAGCTGCCATTGCTTGGTGGTTAGGGAAGCAGCCTTGTGAATGGAAGGTTGCCAGTGCGATTCCCGGGAACTTGCCCTTGATCAAGTCACTTGACTCCCAAGTTGCTCCCTGGGCGTCATGGATGGAGCTGCCCACCGCTCCGAGCAGGTGTGTTCACTGCCCCTAGTGTGTGTATTCACTAGTGTGCTACAGCGTGCGTCTACACACCTACAGTATATACCGTACACCTACTACACGTCCATATGTGAGGTCCATGTCTCCTGTTATTACAGACGGCAGGAAGGCAGGGCTGTAGACAGACTTCTGAGTCACATGATATTTATACGTGAACCTCAAACTCCACGGTTCCGTTTAGATGTTTGTGTTTGAATCAAATCCATTTGTACTTATAATTACGGATAAAATTACTTCACGGTGTTTCCAGAGGCAGGTTTCAGACGGTCGACCTGTCTCGTCTGGTGGGCTACATCAGAGAAAGCCTGGACACGAAACTAACGCTTGAATTGTTTCTGAAAGGAGAATGTGTGGAGGCTCTCCTGCTGACCGCCTCACCTGCTGAGACACGGACACGACTACAGACAGCCGGCAGCCGAACACGGGTCTCTGCTCTAATCCAGAACAACTCCAGTTTAATCCTCCGCCCTGCGAATCCCAGCGCTTTTACACTGACAAGATGAAAAAAAAACAGGACGGGGAGTGAAGCGCTACCTCTCTCTCTCTCTCTCTCACACACACACACACACACACACACACACACACACACACACACACACGCACACACACACGCACACACGCCTGTGCAGGGGCATCTGTTTTAAGCTTACTCAGCATGAGACGACAGAATAGACAGAATATTAAAAAACGGAGAGAGTGACCGCAAAGCAGACCAGAGAAGATGAGAATGGAAGGAGAATGAATGAGGGCAAAGGTGAACCAAGGTAACCAAGGTAACCGTGGCAACACGTCTCGTTGGATTTTACAAATTCAATTCCACTCATTTGTACAAATTGCTGCACGTTGTTCATGCTGTGAAGTGTGGTTTACTTATGGTGGAGGTCAATGGAACGATGGTGGTGGACACTG